>CAUYQU010002428.1:0-100524 GCA_963574635.1 Cheracebus regulus | reverse complement strand
GGGAGTTGGGGAGAGATAGCATGGGGAGAAATGCCAGATATAGGTGATGGGGAGGAAGGCAGCAAATCACACTGCTATGTGTGTACCTATGCAACAATCTTGCATGTTCTTCACATGTACCCCAAAACCTAAAATGCAATTTAAAAAAAAAGCACAGAGAAAAGTATGAGGCAAAATAATGCTGCTAAGAGTGTTTGAAAAATAACAATATTTTGTGTGATTTTCACTTTTTAAAATATATTTATTTAAAACTGAGTAAGTAGAATAATATCTACAAATTTCTAAATTGGAATAGGAGTAAATGTCCTAGCTTCCCAAAAGGTACCTGTCACTGGAATAATGGAAAGATTCTTTAAGTTTTAAAGAGTATTTCTCATCTGTGTTAATCAGCTTGGTTTCCTCTTACCCATTAGCCAGTTCCAAAACCTCTTCCACATTTTTAGGTATCTGTCACAGCAGTATTTGGTTATTTATCTCTTTGTCACACCACTTCTTGGTACCAGAATCTGTATTAGTCAACTATCATACAATACTACAGATGGTAGTTTAAACAACAGAAATGCTTTTTTCATGGGTCTGGAGCCTGGGATTCTGAGATGAGGATATCAACACGGTTAGTTTCGGGTGAAGGATCTTTTCCTGTCTTGTAGATGGCAGCCTTTTTACAGTGTTTTCACATTCCTCTTTCCTTTGTGCATGCGTGCAGAGAGAGAGAGTCAACTTTCTCATGTCTCTTCTTAAAAGGTCACCGATCGTATTGGATCAGGGCCTCAGTCCTATTACTTCACGTAAACTTATGAGCTCCTTGTAGAGCAGATGTCCAAATTCAGTCATATTAGATTAGGGCTTCAACCATACAACTTCGGGGTAGGGGTGATAACACACTTCAGTCCACAGCATTCCTACCACGACCCTTCAATATTAATTTACTTCTTGTATTCAAAAGGCATTCATTCCATCCCAACAATTCCAAAGCCTTATATTGTTTCAGCATCAACTCTAAAGTCTAAAGTCCAATGTCTCATGTAAATACCATCTAAATCACATATGAGTTAGACTTAAGATAGAGATTCATCCTGAGTCAAAAATTCCTCTCCAGCTGTGAACCTGTGAAAACAGACAAGTTATGTGCTTCTAAAATACAGTGTGGGAAGGTGTAAAATAGACATTCCCATTCCAAAAGACAGAAATTGAAAGGAAGAAAGTGATGGATCAAAACAACTTTGAAACCCAACAAGGAAAATTCCATTAGATCTCCAGGCTCGAGAATAACCCTCTTTGATTTAGTGCTGTGCCTTTTTTTTTTTTTTTTTTTTTTTTTTTTTTTCCTGGATGGAGTCTCACTCTGTCACCAGGTTGGAGTGCAATGGTGTGATTTTGGCTCACTGCAACCTCGGTCTCCCAGATTCGAGGGATTCTCCTGCCTCAGTCTCTCAAGTAGCTGGGACTACAGGCATGTGCCACCACACCCAGCTTATTTTTGTATTTCTTAGTAGATACAGGGTTTCACCATGTTGGCCAGGATGGTCTCCATCTCTTGACCTCATGATCCTCCCACCTTGGCCTCCCAAAGTGATGGGATTACAGGCATGAGCCATAGTACCAGGACTGTGTTGTGCCTTTTAAGCCCAATAAGGTGACCTCAGCACGCCCATGTGTCTGCAGAGTGGCCCTATCCACAAAACTCTCTGTGAGGTCCTCTTGGTCTTCCAAAATAAAGGAGGGGACAGCCTTGCTTCTGGGTTTGTGGTGTGGGTGGCAGCCCTGATGCTCTCTGAATCAATCCCTTCTTGAGTCAATCCTTTGCTTTCTTGAAGGATAATGCATTTTTACAGATGAATAGCTCTGTACATATAGTCCAAACTAGGTATTGCTACTGCCTTGGTCTAAACTGGCAGTCTTTCAGCTGCTATAATTCTATCTCCATTCCTATCTTCTGATGAGGAGACTATTTAAATTTATGGCTTATACATGTAATAATATTTTTATCAAATGGTTGTTTAGCCACATCCTTTGCATTCTCTTCAAAACAAACTGTTTCACTTTTTTACAATATGAATAGGATAAAAATTGTTTGAATCTTTAAGCGTTGTTTATTTTTTGCTTAACAGTTTCTTTTTCAATTCATTTCTATCCTTTCACATTTTAATATAAGCAGTAAGGAGGACTCACGCTTTGTCGTCAACATTTTGTGTAGAAATCTCCTCAGCTAAATATCTGATTTCATGGTACATAAGTTTTATCTTCTATGAAACACTAGAACACAGTTCAGCTAAATTCTATGCCTCTAACAGGGATTGCTTTTTCCCAGTTTCCCAGTGACCTCATCCTTACTTTTATTCAAGACCTCTCCAGAATGGCTTTTAATACATTTTTACCAACATTCTATTCATGATTCTTGATATTTCTTTTTTAACTTCTAAGTTCAGGGGTACATGTGAAGGATGTGCATGTTTATTACATAGGTAAATGTGTGTCAGGAGGGGTTGTTGTAGAGATATTTTATCATCTAGTATAGGAAATAAGAATAAATAAAAGGTTCCTCTTCAAGCTTTCCTCTTAGTTCATTATGAATAAATAATACTTTTAAGGTTAACTGACAAGCTTTTGCTAATAATCTTAAAGTAGCTGTTAGTCATAATAGAAAAATAAGTGCATCCTGTGTTCTTAGTTCTTCCACTTTAACCTAGATATTTGCCCTGATGTGCCTGGACAAGCCCAGGCAAGTCTTAGGTCACAGCTTCCTTATTTGGAAATGTTATTGCTTCTCTAAGCATTCCTCAAGTTACCTCCTCTTTTCCTTTGTTCTCCTCTGCCTTTACTTCTTTAGAAAATTTCCACGTTTTTAGCCAATAAGGTCAAGCGTAGAATGTGAGGTCCTGTTCTGGCCAATGGAAACTGGACACAGAAGTAGGGCGATTGCGTCAGGTTATGAAAGTTATAAATATCCTTGTCTCCTTTGTTCAGGTGTGCTCTCCTAGCAAGACTGCTGGAGAGTTACACCCTTCCTGCAGGAAGTAAACTAGCCTTGCTGAGTTATTCACTATCTCAGTGTGGATTTTTCCCGATGCTATAAACTCGTTTCCAACATGCAGGTATTAAGCCTAGTATCCATTAGTATTTATGTTTCTTTGGGAAGATGGAGGCTTTTTCTCCATTTCTCCTTGTTTTGTTTTTTCCTGAGTCCTCACTAGAATTACCTTTAATGCTACACTTATAGCAAAAACCTCTTCAGAGCAACTTCTATGCATCTCAAAACTCCTCTAGTCTCCAGCCATTTTCCAGTTCTGAAGATTCTGCCATGTTTTGAGGTGCTCATTACAGTGGCACCCCATTTCTCAGTGCCAAAATCTGTCTGAGTTAACTTGGGCTACCATTACGTAATATCACAGACTAGGTAGCCTAAGTAACAGAAATTTACTTTATCAAAGTTCTGGAGTCTGGAATTCTGAGATCAGAGTGGCAACATGGTCAGTTTCTGGTGAGGGCTCTCTTTTTCTCAGTGTTTGCTTACAGAGAGGAACAGAAAGTGAGCTCTCTGGTGTCTCTTTATAAGAACATTAATTTATTGAATGGGGGTCCTATCCTTATGACCTTATTGAACCTTAATTACCTCCATTTAAGCCCTAAAACAGTCACATTAGTGGATAGGGCTTCAATATATAATTTAGAAAAGGACACAATTTAATCCACACCATTATATTATGCAAATTCTTTGAGAAAGAAAGGAAGGTTACCCAAATATTCTGTAAGGATAGAGCATCTTTGGTAACAAAATTGGAGAGGTAGCATAGAAGTTTATATTTATAAAGGAATTCCAGATATTGAAAATTTTGACACTGAATAGTAAACACATAAAGTTTCTTTACATTTTTAGTTGATTTTACATGTTTCAATTTTTCTGCAATAAAAATAGTAAACATGCAAACAAGAAAAACTAGAGATAAAAAAGAAAAAAATTATAGATCATTATCATTTTTTTGTTTGATTTCATATTGGTTTTCCTAAGAAGCAGATTCTGGGATACAGTTTGGAAAGTTTATTAGAGAATAGACTTGAGAGGAAAACCTATAGAAGAAGGTGGGAAAAACAAGGTTTTGAGAGAGCAAAAGAGAGAGAATGAACTGTGATATACACCTGAACAGAAATTCAGGTAAATTCATGAGGTTCTATTACAATGTGATAATAATAGAAATAAAGTGCACAATAAATTTAATGTGCTTGAATCATCCTGAAGCCATTTCCTCCACCCTTGACCCCCTGGTCCATGAAAAAAATGTCTTCCACAAAATTGTCTTCCTGGTGACAAAAAGGTTGGGGACCAGTGTTATAGTGGACTAAAACGTCCTGGCCTTTATATGCTCCCCTCCATTAGTTATTGCATGTAAGCTACAAGGAAAGGGTGTGATCTTGGATGAGTGACTCTGAAATTCACATAATCCCTGAAGGTGCTGACAGCTGGAGGCTATTTGCTAACATCACTCCCAGAATCTGAGCAACACACTTATCTTTGAAGGAACAGTTTGTTGCACATCTTCGTGCCCATTACATAGTCCTCCCTTTGTGACCGCTGAACCTATTTTTATGTGTACTTTAAAAATTAATTGACAAATTGTAATTATATATTTTATGAAGTAAAATACTGTTATGATATATGTATACAATGTGAAATGATTAAATCTAGCTGATTAACAAATCTATTTGATATGATTTGGCTCTGCCCCACCCAAATCTCATCTTGATTTGTAGTTCCTGTATTCCTCACCTGTCATGGGAGGCCCCTGGTGGGAGGTAATTTAATCATGGGGGAATTTATTCTCCTGCTGCTATTCTTGTGTTGGTGAGTGAGTTGTCACAAGATCTGATGGTTTCACAAGGGGCTATTCCCCTTTTGCTTGGTAATTTTCCTTGCTGCTGCCATGGGAAGAAGGAAATATTGTCCTCCCCTTCTGCCATGATTGTAAGTTTCCTGAGGCCTTCCCCACCATGCTGAACCATGAGTCAATTAAACCTTTTTCCTTTATAAATTACCCAGTCTCAGATATGTCTTTATTAGCAGCATGAGAATGGACTAATACACTGCTACTTCAAATGTTTATGATTTTTCATGGTGATAACATTTGAAACTTAGCAATTTTGAAACACACGATATATAACTATTTATAGTATCTAATACTGTGTGGATTTCAAAAAAATTATTTCTAACTAAAAGTTTGTACCATTTGACCAATATCTTCTCATTTCCCCACCACCCAGCCTCTAGGAACCACAGTTCCACTCTCTACCGCTATGAGCTTGATAATTTTAAATTTCAGGTATTAGTGTAGTTCTATGGTATTTGTCTTTCTGTGCCTGGCTTAGGTTACTTAGTGTAATGTCCTCCAAATTTACCTATGTCATCATAAATGATAGAATTTTCTTTTTT
This sequence comes from Cheracebus regulus, assembly GCA_963574635.1. Lineage (NCBI taxonomy): Eukaryota > Metazoa > Chordata > Mammalia > Primates > Pitheciidae > Cheracebus > Cheracebus regulus. Next base: position 95,099 of record CAUYQU010002428.1, on the reverse strand, counting down.
TTTTCAAGACTGAATAGTATTCTATTGTTATATATGCCACCTTTTCTTTATTATAAAATCTCTATAAGAGTTTCTCAAAAAACTAAAGTAGAACTTCCATATGCTCCAGCACTCCAATCCCACTGCTGAATATATAGCCAAAGGATGTGAAATCAGCATGTCAAAGAAACATCTGCACTTCTGTGTTTATTGTAGCATTATTTATGATTGCTAAGATATGGATCAACCTAAATGTAGACAATTGTATATACTTTGGAGAAGTAGCTCCTCCAGTATTCAGGTGGGCCTCCCTTTCTGGGGTATATGTAGTAGGAAGAAAGACACGCCCATTGTTTCAGCTGATATTGGCACTGCAATAGATACTATATATTATCTCTTTCCTCTACTGTCTAACTAGATGCCTCTCACCCTCAGCTAACAACTTGTCTTACTTAAGACTCTGAATCAAAGCATTAATGTTGAGGTACAGGAGACACTGATTATCATATCATTTTAAGCCTAGAATCCTTAACAAATCTGTTTAGAACACAGTTGGATAGGGAAGTACTGAAAGGACTGTACGTTACATAACCTATGTTTCCTTATATTACCAATGCCACCAGTCTTTTAACAGAGGTTTCTCCCCTTTGTGATGATCAAGGATCACATTTACATATGAGGATATTTTCTTATTGCCTACTTATTACTTATCTCTGAACACAAAGTACCCAAGGCATCTTCCTTAAAGCTATAAGTTTCAATGGGTCTCTTGTTTTCTGGTGGAAGTTTTTCCCCTTTTATGGCCCATGACCTCTAAACCTATAGAACCAAAATTGAGGGACAGAAAGTACACATTCTCCAAGTGAACCATGAAGAGCGATCTTAAACAGGGGCACTTCTGCCTTCATCCTTTGGTTCATGGAATCATACATACTCTTCCTATAGAAAACATCATACTTTAAAAGCGTTTTTTTATTCAGTGTGTATACTGAATCCTGGAGGATGGCTTCCCATTATTGCAGAATATCACTTCTGAGCTAGTGTCTCAAATGTACTTTCAATAAATTGTTTCTACCATCTATTAGACTGCAAACTTCTTGGCAGTTGATATGGGATACAGTTAACGAGTCTCTTATTCTGGGGCCTGCTTCAACTCTTCCTTTTCTGAAAAATGGGTCCCCTTATGCTGTGTAATGTGGAATCTTAGGCCAATACATAAACACTTTGCAAATCTCAGATAATCATATTGGCTAGGATCATGTAGGTAGAAGAACAAATCCATACCTGGTAAAGCTGTCAGATATTTAAATAAACCACTGAAGCACAATAAATTCAACTCTCCAATCTGTGCTTAATTGATTTTCTCAAGGAATGTTGTCATTTCAGGGCTTAGTATTTGTCTCAAATGCTGGAATACAAAATTTTTCAGGGCTTCAACTTTAATATATCTATCTCATATATGAAAGTATCACTCTTACACAAAGGTTACTGTCTTTGGCATAACCAAATTGTGTTGACCTGCAGCTTAAGATGAAAATAAGTCTTGAACCTAGTCTTCAATTTGCCTGCCTTCATATTTTGGGAGATAGTAACCAACTTGGACTCAGAAGACTTCTTCACTTTCACACTTGACATAAAATTACTTGTTAATTACTTATGTCTTCCATTATCTTTTTGACTTGCATCAACTTAGTGTATCATGTCTATCCAATTCCATTATCCTTATAGTTAATATATCCCTCATGTTTTTCAAGTCTCTGGCAAACTCTCAACTAATATATTTCCTTTCATGGTATACCATCCAATTCCCCACCAATTGTAGCCCACCACCATCTATGTTCCAGTTACTACCAGTAATGCAGGCCTCAATTTCAATGTGATATTGAGTCATCATCACCTTTTTCTCAGACAACTGAAACCATCTCTTACAGGTTGTACTTTCTGGGAAGCAGACCTTGAGTTGGAGATCGGTTTTTAGAATGTTGCTTAGTGAGTGCCCTCAGAATCAACACCAGTAAAAAGAAGGGGAAAGAAAGGGATTTGCACAGGAAAAGTTTCAGATGTGAAGGATGCCTAACAATAGGTTCAGCTAACACCCCAGTGGTACTCTAGTTCTTTAGCACTAAATGGCTCACCTGAATTGTTTCATAGTGACCCCAAATAGTCAGGCTTTTAACTCCTCCTATTGGCAGGCATGGGATAGAGGTCAGCCCTTAACCCTAGAAGAACTGCATTATTGGGTGAGGTGATTCTGAAGTTGAGGTGGTCCATAAAAGAACCGAGTGAACACTTCCAGCATCAGGTTAAAAGGATCGGGATTGGGTAATTGCATATCCATATCCATTACCATTACATATGTGTTTAGCTATTGAAATTGGAAATGTGATATTCCAAATAATCAGTACTAAAAACAACACATAGATTCTGTAAATCTGTATTTCATATAAGATATCATTGAGAAGTCAAGATAGTTCACAATCAGAAAATATGTGATATAACTCACCATTTTGAGTAATGGTGAAAAAACAATACATCTCAATGATGTCAAAAGAACAGGTAATATATAATACTTTTCTGTATTTTAACAAGCATAAAGCCCATGAAAATTAAAAGACTAAAATATGAAATATTTTTCAAACTTGATAAAGTGTATATCCATGAGAAGACTACAGTACACATCTGTATATTTGCAAGATATTACAAGTTTTCTCATTACATTTCAACAGTATTTAATTTTTACACGTGGCCTAGACAATGCAGTAAGAATACAAAAAAAATAAATAAGGAAATTATAATGTCAAAATGTTAATATAGGTAGATGATGCAATTGTGTACATAGAAATTCTAAGATATTTGACTAATTATTTAAACTAATTTAAATTATTTTTTCCCCTAATTTCTATGCATACCAGGGAAAGCTTTTGACTTTTAATTACACATAAATATCATGATATAAAAGTAGTTGGGCACCTGTAGTCTCAGGTACTTGGAAGGCTTGGAGACTGACTTGGGTATCAAAGGGAGACTGATCTCTCCATATATGTATCTATATCTATATCTATCTATCCATATATATATATTTAATTATATATATAGTTACTTTTAAATATATATATATATATTTAATTATATATACAGAAAATTTTTAAGTAATTTTAATCTATTACCCAGTTATCTCCTTTTTCAGGTAATATCTTAAATTCCTTAAAAACATTTTGTACTTAAAGATTTAAATATAGGCTGGGCATGATGACTCATGCCTGTACTCCCAGCACTTTGGGAGGTAGAAGTGGGCAGATCACCTGAGGTCAGGAGTTCGAGACCTCCCTGGCCAACACGGTGAAACCCCATCTTTACTAAAAATACAAAAATTAGCCAGGCTGATGGTGGGCACCTATAGTCCCAACTACTTAGGAGGTAATCAGGAGAATCGCTTGAACTCGGAAGGCAGAGGGTTCAGTGAGCTGAGATTGTACCACTGCACTCCAGCCTGGACAACAAAACAAGACTCTGTCAAAAAAAAAAAAAGATTTGAATATATATTTTAAAGTTTGCATCTGAAACGTAAATGTTATGTTTTAATTAAATGTCAAATATTTGGTATATAATTATTCTATTATGAATAAGCTCTATTTTTCTATTTACATTTCTATTTGGCTAATGTAGCAATTGGCCATACTTTTTTAAGTCTATGGATTCATGTTTCATTTATGTAATTAAAAGAAATAAGGCAATATTCATAACAATGAAGAAAAATAATAGTAAAATAGAACACAGGATTTGGGGGAGAGGTACATTTTGGAACAAATTGTGAGAGCACGTATTTTCTCGCATTCTGTGGACGAGACAACAGACAGGAAAAAATGTTTGCAAACTACCCATCTAAGAAGAAATTAATAACCAAAATATATAAGAAGCTCAAACAACTCAATAGAAAATAAATAATAATTTGATTAAAATGAGCAAAAGATATATGAATAGACATTTCTCAAAAGAAGACATATGAATGGCCAACAGGCATATGAAAAAAAAGTTCAATATTATTAATCATTATAGAAATGCAAATCAAAATTGCAACAAAACACTATCTCACCCCAGTTAAAATAACTTTTATCCAAAAGGCAGGCAAGTATAGATGCTGATGAGAATGTGGAGCAAGGGAACTCTCCTATACTATTGGTGGGAATGTAAATTAGTATAGCCTCTATGGAGAACAGTATGGAGATTTCTCAGAAAACTAAAAAATTGAACTATCATGTGACCCCATGATCCTACTTCTGAGTATGTATAAAGGAGAATATATGAGTATGTTAAAGAGATACCTACACTCCCTCATGTTTTTATGGTACTATTCACAATCCAAGCTATTGAATAAACCTAAGTGTCCATTGCTGGATGAATAGATTAAAAACAATGAAATAAACATACACGATGAAATACTATTCAGCCAATAAAAAGGAATAAAATCCTGTCATTTGCTACGGCATCAATGAAACTAGAGGACATTATGTTAGGTGAAATAAGCCAGCCATAGAAACACAAACATCACACGTTCTTACACATATGTAGGGGCTAAAAAAATAATTGAACTCAATCAACTAGAGAGTGGAATGATGGTTACCAGAGACTGAATAAGGGTAGAGGGAAGGGGGATAAGGGACAGATGATTAATGGGGACAGAAATACAGTTAGATGAAAGAGATAAGATCTACTATTCAGTAGCACTATAGTAGGGATACTGTAATCAACAATAATTTGTTGTATATGAAACTGGAATGTTCCTAACACAAAGAATAACAAATGCCTGAGGTAATGGAAACCCTGATCCTCCTAATTCTATTATTACTCATTGTGTGCTTACATTAAAACATCACCTGTACCTCACACACATGGACAACGATTATGTATCTATAACTTAAAATAAACATATTTTTAAAAAGTTAAAAATGAGAGCAATAAAAGCTGAAGCAAGAAATAATTAATTTAAAAAATAGGTACACTAAATTGACTTGTGCTTAAAGAGGAGGGAAAGGACTTGTGTTAATAGGACATAAATTACTTTAAGGCATGAGATCCAGGAAAGAGCATTTGATTGTCAAATATCTGAATGTGGGGATGTCTCACAAAATACACCGAGAGAAAATTTAATTCATGTAATGTCCTCAGTCTAACTGATATCACCTAATCAAGCTGTAGCTAAGAAAGGTTTGGATTTATGTGTTATAAAATATCCTACATACATTTAAAACATTGACTATGTCGGTATCTACACTGTGTTTGAAAGTTGTCTGGTCCTTATCATTTGTACTCTAAACCTCCCATCATGAATAAAGTGACGTGCTTTCTTTTAAGGGCTACTACAAGTATTTATGGTAATGCAAAGTTTAGTTCAAACTTCTGACCTTGGGGGAAAAATTATTTGTCTGATGTGTCAGAAATGAACAAAAGTGAACATTAAAACTATATGTTTAAGGAAATATTAGCCATTAAATTAACACACAAACATCACAGACAACAACATATATTCTTTTATTTCTTTTTGGTGAACATTATTAGTATCCTAAAGTAGTCCCTCAATATAGTTTTTATGCTACTTCCTGACAGAAAACATAGAAGCTTCTTTTCCATTGAGTGTAAGTAATGATATAGTGAAAATATTAGCCTCCTTCAACAGTTTTTCAGTATGCTCAATATCCCTTTATTTATGTTCTTAGAAAAGAGTGGCAATAGAGAAAGGGCTCACAATTAATGACATACACATCATAGAAAAAAAACGAGAAACTCGTTATTTTAAACCTGTTGAGCAGTGTGCTAGCCTAATAAGTTGTGGAAGAAAAAATAATAACTGATTCAAATATAGGAACCGAATTCACCTTTTTAGTGATCTGTGCCTGCAAGAGGTAGGCTTCTCAACAAAGGCCACTTCATTAAGTAGAAACATCAATAGTACAATTTGAACATGATGTTTAAAATTTCAGGTATGATGCCAAATCAAAGTGAATGTAGAGAATCCTTACTGCCAGGGGACATTGTTCCCCCAGTAGACATACTTATTTTATTCTAAAATGAATGCAGAGAATTTTTGTCCTTGTGTTTCACTCTTTTATCCTATGCTACATAAATCCTTTTCTTCTCAGGACACAATGAAATATGCAGTCTGTTTAATGTATTTTAACTGGTATTATTCACTGTCTTTTAGAGAACTTTTGTTTTTCCCTAACCATACTGTTACTCTTCAGAGTCGGGAATTATATATCTTTGAATCTACATAGAACCTATGAGTCTATACTCAGTAAGTGCTCAGAATGAGTACTTAGAATCATAAATTTCTTGGTCTGGAAAGGACTATGGAATAACACTGTCCAACTTCCCTCATCTTCCAAATGAAAAGCCTGAGACCAATTAAGTTTAAGGTATTTACTCAAGATTCCTCAGCTTTTAGTCTGATTGATATTTTTTTCAAAATAAAATTCAAAAAAATCGCACTTTTTACTGAAGGGTTTACCGAGATGTTTCAGAATAACTACTTCTTTCTGAATACTTATCCAAACACCCCAAATCACGATGCTTCAATAAAACCCCATGTGTCATGAAATAGCTATTGAAACAATCAAAATTTTCTAGAATTAAGGATTTGAGACAAAATCCCTCAGGTATAAATATATTATTACTAAACAAACATTACTCAGAAGCATGACTTATTTTTGACATCTTAATGTAACCATAATGAATATTCCTTGTAATATATTCTCACAGGATAATCTACCATTCTATTTCTTATTTAAATTTCATCTTGGTCAGGAGAAAAAAAAAATTCTTGGCTGGGTGCAGGACTCATGCCTGTAATCCTAGCACTTTGGGAGGCCGAGGCAGGCAGATTACCTGAGGTCAGGAGTTCGAGACCAGCCTGACCAACATGGAGAAACCCTGTCTCTATTAAAAATAGAAAAATTAGCTGGGCATGGTGGCAGATGCCAGTAATCCCAGCTACTTGGGAGAGTGAGGCAGGAGAATCACTTGAACCTGAGCAGCAGAGATTGTGGTGAGCCGAGATTGCACCATTGCACTCCAGCCTGGGCAGCAAGAGTGAAAATCCATCTCAAAAAAATTTTTTTTCTTATTATCCTGAATATTCACTAAAATACTTCTACTCACAAAGCTTCAGTTGGTCAGTAAACTCCCTAAAATTCAGTGATATGGAACTTGTATTTCTTTTTTTCAGTTTCAGGCTAGCATTCTGTGGCTTCAGTGAGATGCCTCTAGTATATGTGTTACATATGATCAGCAGGCAATTGCAAAAAAAAAAAAAAAATTGCACCTGACCAGTTATATAGGCAAAGAAGTCTTTCTTCAAGATTGTTGCAATGATGGAGAAAATTTGAATTCAACTCCTAATACAAAAGGAACAATTAGGAATTTATAGTCCACAGACACATAAAGACTCAGTGAGGAGAAAATTATTAACAGAAACTTGGTTAGGTAGCAAGAGTGAAGGAGGTGAGGAACATGATTAGATATCAAGGGTGGAGGAAGAAAAGCTTCACTGCATCAAGGGTGGAGAGATTCTTAATCACCTGCTTTAGCAAGATTCTTTTCTGAAACTGGGCTCCTATGTCAAGCATGGATACAAAGAGGAGGGTTAGAAAAAATAAGGGCTTAGTGGGTCCTGGCCAAACTTTGGATAAGGAGGAAGTCTTTGCCAGGGTTCAGCAAGAGTCCTTGTTAGTACCCAAAACATGATTTTCTTGAGAGAGTAATAGAAACATAAAAGAAAAAGTTCTGTTACACCTTGATTTAAGCCTTTGCTTGAGTCAGGTGTGCTGACATCCCATTGGCCAGAGTCAGTCACATGGTTAAGTCATAATGGCCTGTGAAAGTAAACATCAAACATAACAGTAGATAGAGGAGAATAAATATTTGTGAAAGAATCATCCACATTATCCCTCAATACAATCGTTCTCCCTCTAAGGAGAAACATCCAAGTCCAGGGCTTTTTGGTGGTAGAATAGTAGAGTTTTCACATTCAAGAACAACCTGGTACTGATATTTTCAACTTTCTTCAACTTCTCTTTTGCAGAAGCCCCTTCCTCTACACCTTTCTCTCCACCTGGTAATTTTCTCACTCATATTAACTTAGTACGGATAATAGAAGAATTCACTTTTCAGCTTTGCTTCTTAATCAGTTCATTCTGCTCTAAGTCAAGTTCCTTCTCTATTTTTTTGTAATTGTTTCGATGTCTGCCATAAAAAAAAAATCATCTCAGAGGCCCAATTTTGATGCAAAAGGGAATAAAATGTAAGATATAATATACTCATAAATTAGTACAAATCTATATATTATGGGGAAATATATTTAAAAATTGGGAGTACTTGTATAAGAAAAAGAAAACAAAATTATAGATGTAATACTAGGCCAGGTAAGTGGGTGTTTATGCATAAAGAGAAAAAAAACAAATTTTTAAAAGTTAAGAAAACTCTAGGAAAATTAAAAGCTAATGGATTATCTGCCTGTCACACCACTCTATAATAATATTTTTCCACTAAATGCTTAGCTGAACAATTTCTCATCACCTCTTCACAAAACAATGATTTAATATATTTGTATATAAATATAATAAAAATATTCTCTTTTTTCTGGTTGGATAATTATATTAAGAATTATATTTATGTAAAGGCACTGATATCTTAGCATTTGTATCAAAATTGGGAAAATTTTAACAATATCTTTAATATATAAGCTGTAGGATTTGGGCACTTCGTTTAACATGTTTCTGAGAGAAGAGAGTATCTGCTTTCTTCAGGCCTCTATGAGAAATAAATCTTCCTATTATAATTTTTATAACTAATAATTAGACAAGCATTGCATAGCCAGGCTTTTGGTTTCATATATATGACTTCAAGCTCTGCTATTTTTCGTAGCACTGATTGAGTCAGTATAGCAGGTATTTTAGAATATTTCTAAAATTCATTCATATTATACATGCTTAGTAATATACAAGGCACCGGTGAATAAAATGGGTTCCTCATTACAAGACTTTTTTTCATAAAATTTAGAAATGGAATAACTTCATCCAAATCTATGAATTGTGAATTTGAGGCCTACTGCGGTTTGAATGTCCTCTCCAAGATTCATGTTGAAATTTAATTGCCATTATAAAATTATAAGGAGGTTGGACATTTAACAAGTCATTAGAGCCACGAGGGCTTTATGCTCCTGGGTAGATTTAATTCCTTAATTAAATGCTTTTGGGAGTCGGCCCTCTTTGCCTTTATGCTTTCTGCCATGTGTTAATGCAGCGAGAAGATTTTTACTGGTTGCTGGCCTTGATCTTGAATTTTTGAGCCTCCAGAACTGCAAGCTAATAAATTTCTATTCATTATAAATAACAGAGTCTCAAGTATTCTGTGTCAAAATATGTGAAGGTGGAGAAACTCGGATAAAAGTAAGAAGCAAGTGGGAAGTAATGTATGTCATCATTAGATTCAATATTTTATTTCATGTAAATTAAATTTGTCCTATAGATTTCATTATCTTTCACTATTTAAAAATAAATCAAAGTGCCTTTCAAATGCATAAACATATCTATTTCTATATTATTAAAATATTCTGTTTAAAATCTCCTGAAGGACTAAGACAGGAGCATAACAGTAATTAAGAAGGAAATATGAATGAAGACTAAAAATTGAAGAAATTTTTCGTAAAATTAACTAAAATGCAATTAACTTTAAGTCAGAAAAAGCCACTCACAGATGTTTCTTTTCAAGTGGGCATGCAGAATATCTAAACAAGGACGAGAGTATCGGATTGGATTAGCCTGCTCATATAAATCAACAACCTTAAAGAGGGGTTGTGAAAGTCACTGACTCTTCACAGAGATTTTCATGTAGAGAAACAAGAACAGCCTTACATATAAGAGCTATTGACTTAAGACAGTAACATATTTAGAGATCCCCTATAGGGAGCATGAAAGTCACACTCTTTTTGACGCAAGAAAATGGGGACTTGTTTAATGGGTATAATTTTCGTTTTGCAAGACAAGAAAATTCTGAAAATTGCACAGCAATGTGAACCTACTTAACACTGCTTGAGCATGCATGTAAAAATTGTTAAGAATTATTTAACCATTTTATTTATGTGTTTTTCTGTTATGTGATTTCTGTTATGTGTTTTTTTAACCCCAATACAAAAACTTGTTTTGCTTCCCCAAACTCTTGACAGTATTGTTTAAAATGGTCACCTTCTTTTTAGGCTTACTATAAGATGACATCTTTTTTTTTTTTCCTACTTTCTAAAAAATCTTCTGTAGCCTTAAGCTAACACACGTAGCAGATCAAAGCATGTGCCCTTTTAGTACATACTTTTAATAATGCTCAAAGGAAAGTAGTTCCAAGCAATCTCAGGCCTCTTTGTAGTCTACATTCAACAGAAATGGTAATTATAATGATAAATTATCTAGAATTGTTAAGAGTATATATTTGTTTTATTGGCCAACTGAGGGAAAGGAGCAATAATAATTTAAGGTCTTCGTCTATTTAAGAGGAGCAAGCTTGAAGTTAAGTGCTCATTTTTTCAGAAATCTTCATAATATATTATCGCAAAGTATTTCTGCATTATTATAATAGACACTGAAAGTACACTGGTGATTGCCATTTGACCCTGCTCTAATTTGACACAGTCTTTGTGTTTTCTATTTAAGGATCTTCTAAATTAATGAACTGCTCACTAACAAAACTCAGTGTTATGAGGTATAGTTATGTGGCAGAAGTAGTCCTTATTCACAAACATCTGTTATCTACCTTCTCTTAGACACTTGCCTTGGAAGTAGGCACACCCATGTAGCAACATTTTATTCAATGGCATTTAAGTAGAGGTGTGTAGTTCAATTATCATCCTGGTGCATGATCAATTCCCAGCATTCTCCGGCATACCTTTTCCCCATTCCACTGATTGGTGTGATGAGGCCTGCTGTGATATTAGAAGCCACATTTTGAAAATTGAAAAGAAGGAAATACTATTTTATTGTGCTTGAATAATTATGCAATTTGATTTCTATTTCATAGCATTTTAGATTACCTTAAAGCATTCAAAGTTGAAGTAAGCAAGCCCATAAGCCCACAGGGCAGCAGGGATTCAAGTTTAACTCCCCCACGTTACAATCCTAGTTATCATGGATCATTGAAAAAAGGCCTATAAAACTGTGCATAGGGCTCGGTAGATTGTCTTGTGTGACTCACTGTCTAAAGGCTACAGGACCATACTAAATGATAAGGATTAGAAATGGTATCATACTAAAATCAGAAGGGAAAACGGTAGGCCAATATCTTTTGTCTGCTAAAATCTGAGAATAGCAATTGCACATTCTCCTCACCTCACAAATAAATTTTCATGCGTAAAGATAACCGTGTGTGTGTGTGTGTGTGTGTGTGTGTGTGTGTGTGTGTGTGTGTGTAAGAAAAGAGAGAGTTAGTCTTAGGTTCTTGCAGACAGTGAGGCAGAGATTGCATACAAGTTTATGGGAATGTAGTCTGAAGTTCAACCCCTGTTGACGAATAAATAAGATAGGATTGGACAGAGGGAGAAGTTGAATTGCAATGCAATTTCACCAGAAGTCTCAGCAGAGCACACAAAGAACACAAAGTCTGAACCTAGAATTGTTCTTCAGGAATAAATCAATGAAGGCAGGCAAATCAGACTTTCATACATTTGCATCAGCCAGTCACTGTGTATGGGCTATCCATTGGGTGGACAGTTTATTCTGAAGGTATTTTTCAGCCTTGAGTACCCCAATAACACCCTATTTCATCCACTACTGAGAGGATTACTGACACTTTTAAGAAATATGTGTATGGGGTACTCTAACTGATAATAATCCACTTCTGCTTATTCTTGTCAACCAGATACCATTATTATGAGTAGCTGTACTATTTAATTTAATGCAGAAAGGGCTAGAAGGGATAGAAACTTTTATCCACAAGATACATTAATATATTGTTCAGACTATTTCCTAATGGTGAGCAACAGACTGAGGAAGAAAGAGAAATGAGTTTGAGACCGTCCTCTGAGACAGTGCCTATGATAGGTAATCAAATAACCCAGAATAGATATACAAGGTCTTCAGTAAGTATTTACTGATTGAAAAAAATAAGTTGAAACTATTTGAAGAAACTGTGTTCACTTCTATATCCTATATCATAATTTCTCACACAGAGTAGGCCATCCAAATATTTACTGTGTACTGGATTCATATTTGTAGTAAAAATTTGATCATGTATAAATATATCCGTATTTCGTGCAGTATACTTGACTAACACAGGAACTTTTCTTTTCTGGAGCATGTTGATGTGGCTTTGGGAAGGGAGCAGTGTGTGTGATTTAATTTTGCTCACCCAAGTTATCTTATACTCACCAATTTTAAAACAGAATTTTAACTCTGTCAAGAAAGTCCAAACTTTGTATCATAGTTATTTTCCTTCTTCCAAGGCTTCCTTGTTTGCCCCCCACCCCCACCCACTCCACTCCCAAGGAAGCTTCTGAGTGCAGAAGGAAGAAGAAACAGTAGGGAAGCAGTGAACCCTCCCTGGTCAATCTATTCTCAGTGACTTCCCTGGGACCAATACGACATGACTATTTCAACATCGTTAACTAGCATTACTAATGTCTTGTTCTTGGTAGGAATTTGAGCATATGCATCCCTCTGAATTAGTCTGGTTACCATTCTTTGGCATCTAAAGGTAAAAGCCAGGTAGTCAGAATCTTCTTTTCCCCTAGTCTGTTTCATATGCTATGGTTCTATATCTAGTTCTGCCCTGCTTCTGATTGTCTGTCCTATAGAATAATGGGAATGAACTACAAAACACCTGCCCAGATGCTACTGTAAAACTTGACTGATTGACCACTTAGTGCTTTGTTAGAGGTATAACAAACTGATAAATCTGTGGTCTTTCTGGTACACAGTCTATCATTTTATATCCAAATAGTTTGAATATCACTAACTGTGACACTTGTACCTTATGCATACACACAAAGTTTAGGGTCATCTAAATATACATTAGCATATTTAGCTAAACTAATCATAGCTGTAACAACACAGACATAGACACATCGTAAATATTTATTGATAAATATGTTAAATAGCACAAGGTGGATGATGATGCTGGTGTTCTTCCATCATTGATTTCTATTCAGATTGACCTTATTAATTAACAAACTCTACTTGGGAATTATTAGTTACCTATAAATATAGTTGAACGTAATAACATCTGCTCATATTTCTTAATAAAATGTATAATTATAGAATAAGACTTTGTAAATTTCTTAATATAATCAAATGCATGATTTTTACATGTCCTTCAAAATGTATGAAAAATCAGTAAATTCAGTGGACCCATATTTACCCCTGGATGTTGCCATATTTTTATTTGTTTATATAAAAAAGTGTCATATTGACAAAAAAATCCTAACTGATGCATATGGACCCATAAAATCAATATTATTTAAAATACGCAAAAGCGGCCGGGCAATCCCAGCACTTTGGGAGGCTGAGGTGGGTGGATCACGAGGTCAAGAGATCCAGACCATCCTGGCCAACATGGTGAAACTCCGTTTCTACCAAAAATACAAAAATTAGCAGGGCGTGGTGGCAAGTGCCTGTGGTCCCGGCTACTAGGGAGGCTGAGGCGGAAGAATCGCTTGAACCCAGGAGTCGGAGGTTGTAGTGAGCCGAGATTGCGCCATTGCACCCCAGCCTGGTGACAGAGCAAGACTCTGTCTCAAAAAAAAAAAAAAAAAAAAAAAAAAAGGCAAAAGCAACTTTCTGGAAATCACATGGCTTTTTTAGTACTTTCCATCTGTAATTTTTTGCCATTTTTTTATTGTGCTAAAAAGAAGTACCAACATTTCAGTTACTTACATCTAGAATTTATTGTCATCCCTGAGTTGACTACAACTTTGCTCTGTGTCTACAAACCAGAAGTGTAACTGAATAAATAGCGTCTATGTGAGAAATACTGTGATTTTCATGGGGAAGTAGACCAAGGGCAAATACATGTGATAGCCCTTAAAGCATCAACTTGAATGCAGCTCATTTAAGTCCAACTCATATACCATCGGCCCACAAAAGTCACATGGCCAAGCTTGATGTCCATGGCATGGTAGGGTAGACACCTCCCATAGGAGCTTTGGCTGTTGCATGGCTAGGGGCCGGATGTGTAATCATCTGACAGCTGCGGAAATAATGACTTGGAGCAATTTGACTGCAAATTACAAAGAAGAAATTCATGAATCTCTATAAAAGTCAAATAAAAATAACTTCATTTGTTAGATACAATATATAAAATATTTCATTCTCAATGTTTGTTTTTCAAAACCAAGAGAAACTATTCAACGTAATTGACTCAAAACCAGAAAGTCTTACAATTCACTTCATATGATAGCTTATTTTGAAAGCTTCCAGGTTCTTTTTTATTTTTGAGGTCAAAAATTGAATGACCAGAGAGATATAGATTCCTTTGTAAGGCTCTGGAACACTTGCTATATAGATTTTATAAACATTGGGGGTGTTAGAGAAGTGAAAATTTTCTCTATGAGATCAAAAACATAAAACTCCTATGATTTTTTTGTTCCATAAAATCCTACTGAAAAAAACATAAGTTTGGCTTCCTTGCACAGAAAACTATCCTCTGAATTGATAAGGAGAAAATCTGAACTACAAGAACTCAGACATCTCTATACGAAATAGTATCAAAGATAGTGACACGGGTTGCCTTTTGGGAGAAAAACCTGCATATTAGGAGATAGAAGAACATGTTCTTTCTTTGCATACCATTTTGTGCATTTATAATGGAGCCTTAAATACATGTATTATCTGTTCAAAACATAAATACAAACAAGCAAAAATAAGTAGATACCTATATTGACTTACACACTTTCAGGAAAACTCTTCTTTTTTGTTTTTTTCCTCACATCACTATCTTCTTGCTCACTTTACCTTTATTGCTTTGATAGTAGATTATGGAAGTTTAATTGGCCATCAATTATACTTCTTATTAAAATGCTACCAAAACAAATGGCTTATGTTTGTTTTTGTTCTCTTGTTCTCTCTCTCCTTATTTCTCTCTCATCCTATTTTTCTAAACTTATTCTATTCTAGAAGTATTTTAAGATATCTAATACCTGATTAGTACAATCTATCTTAAAATTCAAAGGTTGAAAATGATTTTCAAGAAGGCACTTCTGAGAGAATGTAGATAGTGTGGGAAAATGAAAGGAAAAGATACATTCTAAGGAAGGTGATTTATTGCTGATGTACAAATCTAAACTGAACGTGATCAGACTTGAAAAAAATATAGCCACTATTTCACAATACACAAAGAGAGGATGTGTTTTGATGCTATTCTACACATCTAAAATAACTGCTAGGCTCAATACACACTTCCATTTTTTACCAATTTTTCTAACTGCAAATATGAATTTCACCAATCCACACAATTCTTCTAAGTGGCTGAAAAAAATCAAGTAATAATTTTCTTTTCTAATACAGGCATCCAGGTATGATTAAGCAAAAATGATGATGGTATAGTTTCAGGCAGAAGCTAATTAATATTTGAAAATTACAGAAAGGAGCAATGTGGCATGTAGTTATTATGTATTTAGAGACTGCGAATGAAAATTTTTCTGCAAACCAATTTTACTTGTACAAGAAATTTCATGATTGCTTAGTTATTATTGTGAAATAATTGGCCAGGCACAGTGGCTCACACTTGTAATCACAGCACTTTGGGAGGCCAAGGGAGGTGGATCAACTGAGGTCAGGAGTTCGAGACCAGCCTGATCAACATGGTGAAATCCTGTCTCTACTAAAAATACAAAAATTATCCAGGCATAATGGTGGTGCACCTGTAATCCCAGCTACTCCGGAGGCTGAGGCAGGAGAATTGCTTGAACCCCGGAGACGGAGGTTGCAGTGAGCCAAGATTGCACTCCAGCCTGGGCAACAAGAGCAAAACTCTGTCTCAACAAAATAAATAAATAAATAAATAAATAAATAAATAAATAAATAATTGTTGGTTCTATGTAGACAGGAGTTAAAAGTGTTCTAAAACAAGGTACTTTTTTTGTTTTTAGTATATTATCAGTAGTATATTGTCACTACTCAATCAGTATGAAAATCTTCAATCAAGTTATTAACTATAGACATAATTTTAAAAATGATAATTTCTCAAATTCAATGTATAAATAGCTGAACACCTGCTTTGAAAATACCTACAATATAGTATATTTACTGAAAATAAGAAACTCATATTAGTATTTGCTGCATGCCAAATCATACCAAACTCTAGGGGCTTAAAGTAAGAACCATTTGTCTATCTGGCTCATGATTTTTAGGTCAGATACATATTCATTTTTCGCTTTTCTTTTCACTTTTATTCTTTATTTTTCTTTCTTTTATTTTCTCATTTTCCTTTAGCATTATTTGAGATATTAACTGATTTATCTCTCACATTTAATTTCTCATGCAAACTTTTATTCTCCTGGTGTTTAGAATACCTGGATTTCAGCCAATGAAGCTTGTAAGTTAGAAGGGTGTTGATTTCTCTGCTCTGGACAACAGAAGACTGATTATAGCCAGAGTGGCTCATAGGCATACATTATAGCTGTCATTCTTTCATTTCTATTTTCATTTTTCTTACTTCTGTTTTTTTTTTTCTTTCCTTTCTTTCCACATTTTCCTATAGCATTATTTGGGATATTTACTAAGTTATTTCCCACATTTGACTTCCCATGCAAATTTTTATTTCCTTTGTGTTTACAATGCTACAATTCTAGCCAAAGAAACTTTTTACTTTACTCTGTAGTCTACTTTATGCGCGATATTTAATTTACGCTCAATAACAGTGAATGGCTTATTCCAAAAGAGTTCTTTATACACAACATGGGTGCAAGACTGACTTTTCCCCAATCAGGATGCAAAAAGTGAATCCTATAACTATCTCTCTCTCCCTGTAGAATATCTTAAGTTGAGTAGTAACTCTCATTTGGCAACCATAAGTAACAGCTCTTAGCAAAACTATTTTAAAAAGCACTCACTGATAGATCTTGTCCTCCTATTGTCATATGGACTGTGGCTCTTATCACAAACTGTGTCAACACATAATTAACCTACTAAATGGTAAGTGCAGTAAGGAGATACAGTGAAATACAGGAAGAACTCAGATATTTTAATAAAAGTGTGTCACATTTCTAAACACTGCAATAGCAAAAAATAAAAGCAAAGAGATAAGAAAAGCTTCCAATTAAGTATTTTCAAAAAGGATATTGAAAAAGAACAAGGCTTGTCACAAAAAATAAAACTTCAAGTAATTTTTCTGTTCTCACAACCAAAGAGTTAATGTCAAATAACTAAACTCTGAATTCAGATTTGGCAGGCTTTATACAAATCTCAGGTTACTCTGCCATTAGAGGAGCTATGGATATCAGAAAGAGAATATTCCTGCCTCATTAATTTTCTTCATTTGTTCCCTGAAATCTACGGCTTATTTTTAGGAAAAAATGATGCCAAGATATTCAGAGTGTGTAGAATTTGTCATCTTCTACTTCAATTGATTTTCTATAAAGGTGCCAAGGCAATTCAATGGGAAAAAGAAAAGCTTTTTTCAGCAAGTGGTGCTGGGGAAATTAGATATCATTATGCAAAAAGATGAATTTAGCACTTTTTTTCTCATAAAAAATTTGTTTAGTAACAGATCATACACTTAAATGTAATACCTAAAACAATAAAACATTTAGAAGAAAATACAGGAGAACATATCTGTGACCTTGGATTGTGGGGAAAGTCCTTATACACAGTACAAGAAGTACAAACCATATTTAAAAAAATAATTACAAACCAAACTTTAACATTTCAAAAGTCATCATTAAGAAAATTAAGACTGGAAGAAAATATTAGTAAACCATAATTCTCTTAATTATCAAAATATGCATAGAACACTTACACTGATAAGCCAAATTCCAATTAAGAATGAGCAAAAATTCAACCATTTCACCAAAACAGATATATTAATGGCTAATAACCACATGAAAAGATACTCAACATGAATAATCCATAGAGAAATGCCAATTAAAACATGATAAAATAGTACTTTATCCCATTAGAATGGTGGTAATAAAAATGACAGACAATACCAAATGTTGGCAGGGATATGTAAACTGGAATCCTCTTACACTGCTGATGGAAATGTAAACTGGCACTTTGGTGAACAGTATGGCAGTTTCTTTTTAAAAACTGATTATCAGCTTACCTTAAAACTCAGTGATCCCATTCCAAGACACCTTCCCAAGAAAATAAAATGTCTGACAAAGGCTTAGATGTGACACAGCAGCCTTATTATTTTTTTCTTTTTTTAAAATTATATTTTAGGTTCTGGGATACACATGCAGATTGTGCAGGACTGTTACACAAGTATACACATGCCATGGTGGTTTGCTGCATCCATCTCCCCATCATCTACATTATGTATTTCTCCTAATGTTATCCCTCCCCAATCCCCCAACCTTGTGCTATCCCTCCCCTAGCCCCCACAACCCCCAACAGCCCCCAGTATGTGATGTTCCCCTCCCTGTGTTCATATGTTCTCATTGTTTAACACCCACTTATGAGTGAGGACATGTGGTGTTTTGTGTTTGCTGAGAATGATGGTTTCCTGTTTCATCCATGTCCCTGCAAAGGAGATGAACATTTTTATGGCTGCATAGTATTTCACAGTGTATATGTGCCACATTTTCTTTATCCAGTCTATCATTGATGGGGATTTGGGTTGGTTCCAGGTCTTTGCTATTGTAAACAGTGCTACAGTGAATCATTCTACTATAAAGACTCATGCACACGTATGTTCATAGCAGTCTTATTTATAATAGTCAAGAAATGGAAACAATCAAAATATTTATTAACTAGTAAATGGTTGAACAGAACATGGGAGCAATATCCAAGCAATGGAATACTATATACATCCAAGAAATGGAATATGATACAACAATACAAATGGAATGAATACAGATAAAGCTCAAAAATATGATGTTAGTTTAAAGAATCCAGGCACAAATGTGAACATATTGTACAATTCCATTTATATTAAATGTCTAGAAAGGTAAACCTATATAGATAGATAAGTGGTTGCCTGGGGTCCACCAAATTGGCACCAAGGACCTTACTTGGGTGAAGTGAATGTTTTAAAATTGGATTGTGGTGATAACTGTACAAATGAGTGAACTTATTAAAATTCATTCCATTACACTTTTTGAATGAGTAGATTTCATGTTCTGCAAACAATAATACAATAAAGGTGATAAAAATAAGGGATATCAGGAATCATTTGAATTGTTTCCAAATTGGAGCTGTCAAGCAAATGAGAATTGGCATTGGTATGTAGGTCATTGGTCTGATATTAGCAGAGAAACAATTTTTGTCATTCTACAATTCTGCAGGAGTGAAATTTTTAAGTTTGAAATATATGTGTATATACATATATGTATATATGTGTATATATGTCTATATATTTATGTGTATGTGTATATAAGGCATTTTTTTGTATCTTCATGCAGATGATTTTATCGTTCGATTATTCCATTTAGATGTCGGAAGGTCGACTTAAATCTGTAACTTCTTCCTATTGAGTATCATTTTGCACTTTGAATCCAAGCAGACCTTGTTGGATGATAATTCCACATGAAAAAGAAAAAACCCTTAAAAGAATGTGCTTATTATCTCGATTAAGCCTTCTTTTCTCCACATGTTCTTCATTATAGCCTTAGATTTTTCTAGACAACTAATGTATATTTTTTTCTGAACTGTATTTCTATTCATTTTGCTTCAGATTGTCTTTTTTTAAACAAATCTTACATTACTTTAATCATAAAGAATTTATAGTGAAATAAAACTCTCTTGATTATCCTCACACATAATCATGTTTCGATAGCTGTTCGTCACCCAGGACTTGTAGATTTGACTTAAGCAACAGTAAGGAAATTTGACATTCTAAAAACGGTCATTTTGTAATGTAGTGATTTCCAGTATCCCTTAAAAGTTTCCTCTAATCATCTTTTTTACTGCAAATGGAATGAATTTTGCTTGGCCATTTATCAGAAAATATGCCTATCCTTGGGTGCCCTTGACATAAGTATGCTGACTTTGAATTGGCTATTTATCATGTAAAGCCCTCAGAGATCTCAAAGGCGCATAGGCCTGTATATTGTCATGTTCAAGTAAAATCCAGTACATTTACTCTAGGACTGAATAGAATAATGCTATAATAGATACCCTTGTATTGGGTTTGTATTATGTTGGCTCATGTTTAATACCTTTATTTTGCATTGTATTATGATGAGGCACACTCACCCATCTCTCTTTACTTCAAGATTTTATTATTTTTCAAGAGTAGTCTTGGGACTTTGGCTTAGATGATTTGATACAATGCTGAGTGGATAATATCACTAAAATAGGAAAATGACCTTTATTTGCCCACTGCCTTCATTTTTTAAATTATGTTTCAATGTAATCTTTTCCAAGATTAGATATCTGTGAGTTTTTTAAATGGGGTCATTTTAGAATTGTTTAAAGCCAGTCTGAGTTGCAGGATCAAATAAAGACATACAATAGCCAAACACATAATGGAGAGAGGCTTCTTAAGACTACCTGTCTCTGCAGGATGTATGTTTGATTTCACACAGGAATAGTCAGGAAGAAGAATCTGGGAATGACATATGGCTTTAGAAATTTCAAAACCTATTTTCATTTCTATTTTTTTCTCTCCCTACTTATATTTAATTATAGACAAATACAATTTCCTCCTTTCTGGTTGGAGAATTTCAATGTCAGATACTCACAATTATGTTCTATAATATATAGTAATATATATATTAATACATATATTCATAACATTAATATATAATAAACATATGTTAACACATGTTAACCAAAGTTATTTATTTATTTATTTGTCACGACATAAGTCCTAACTGTAACCAGTCTGGTTTACAGTAGCTTCAAGACTAAGTGGATTTTCCCACCTCTCCAAATTATACCTTTTTTAAGGATCCATTTTAAAGCCAGTTATATTTTGTGGTCTTCCCTAGAAATCTCAGAACATATCAGTATCACTAATATTTCTTGTATCTCTCTTTTTTATATACTCAGTAATACCCATGGCTGTTCCTAAAACGTAGTTTGTCCTATTTTTTGGAGCAATGGGGTGATAGGTGAGAGTTGGGATTTCACCGGCAGCTCTCAGGCTAAGTAGAAAGTTTTCCCAGTGAGTGCTAAATCTGATAATTCAGTTTCCACAGTCATCACCTGGAGAAAGAAGAGAGGCATTAGAATCACACCCATCAAGTATAAATCATGATTCTGAATCCTGACACTGATTGTCAGGATTCAGTGTGACCTTGAACAAAAGATTATTTCTCTTCTTCTTCTTCTTCTTTTTTTTTTTTGAGATGGAGTTTTGCTCTTGTTGCCCAGGCTGGAGTCCAATGGCGCGATCTCGGTGCACTGCAAACTCTGCCTCATGAGGTCAAGTGATTCTTTTGACTCGGCCTCCCAAGTAGCTGGAATTACAGGTGTCCACCACCATGCCCAGCTATTTTATTTTATTTTTTTTTGTATTTTTGGTAGAGACCAGGTTTCGCCATGTTGGCCAGGCTGGTCTTGAACTCCTGACATCAGGTGATCCTCCCATCTCGGCCTCCCAAAGTGCTGGTATTACAGGTGTGAACCACCATGCGTGGCCAAGATTATTTCTCTTCTAACTAAGCCTCTGTTACATTGCCTATAAAAATGGCAATGAAATTTTTCTTCCATTATTGTTGGGGCTTTTAAATAAGATAATATCCGTCACAAGCATATATACGGACTTTGAAAATTAGCGTCTTCCCTATAAGGCTGATTCCCATGTACATTTCTAGTCAAGTCAATGAGAATATCTCATCTGTATCCATTTGCAACTCTGCTGAGTAGTCTGAAGGTCATTGTTTTATGACAATGCTTTCCTTTTCAAATGTTATACTTATTTTTATTCCTAATGGAGATGTATTTATGATCTGGAAAAAGTTTTTCATTATAAGAATACTAAGTTTGTTTACGCCCTTGGTTGAGTATGTAGTTGGTGGTAAAATATGTAGTTGCTATACACTGCTTATAGCTGAAGACTTTTTTTTGGTTCCCCGAGATTATAGTGTTCACTATTTCATAGTCACCATTTGCCTTAACAAAGCAATGTATGTTATAGAATTCAACGATTACTCATCGGATGGATTTTTAAAACATCAATCAATTCGTGCAGGGAAAATGCTGTTTTTTATTAATCAAAATGATTGGCACCACTGAAATGAGTAACTCTATGCTGTTGTATCGCATGACAGTAAAGAAATATGAAAGACAAGCATTAGAGGTTAATGATGACAAAACAGAATTCAGCTGCCATAGCCCAGATCGTGACTCCACTGGTACTATGTGACCATGGAATATTATTCTCTTTTGTAAGCTAGAGAAAATAATAATAGCACCTTCATTTGTGGTGTGAAACTATAAGTGAAATATTTAATAGGATCCCTGATGCCTAGTCAGTGCTCAGTAAATTAATCAATTTACTATTAATAAGGGATGTCATCATATTTAATTATTACGCTATTAGATAACTAGCCCTGTCTCTATTTTCTGCTCTGCTCTGAGACAGCAGGTTCCATGCAGTAGATCATCAATGGTCAGCTCATCCCAGTCTATCTGGATGTTACTCCTTAATCTGAATCCAAATGCCAAAATACTCAATATCACAGATCTGTGCAACTATCTTCTCTTTCCTTCTCTTCCTTCCTTCCTTCCTTCCTTCCTTCCTTCCTTCCTTCCTTCCTTCCTTCCTCCCTCCCTCCCTCCCTCCTTTCCCTTCCTTCCTTCCTTTCTCTTTCTTTTCCTTTTCTTTCTTTTCTTTCTTTCTCTTTCTTTCTTTCTTTCTTTCTTTCTTTCTTTCTTTCTTTCTTTCTTCTTTCTTTCTTCTTTTTGACTGTCTTGTCTGTCTCAATATCACACATCTGTGTGTCTATCTTCTCTTTCCTTCTGTCCCTTGTTTCCTTCCTTCCTTCCTCCCTCCCTCCCTCTCTTCCTTCCTTTCTGTTTTCTTTCTTCCTTTTTCTTTCTTTTCTTTCTTTCTTTTCTTTCTCTCTTTTTTGACAGTCTTGTCTGCCTCAATATCACACATCTGTCTATCTTCTCTTTCCTTCTGTCCCTTGTTTCCTTCCTTCCTTCCTTCCTTCCTTTTTTTTTTTTTTTTATGGAGTCTCATCTATCTCCCAGGCTGGAGTGCAACAGTGCAATCTTGGCTCACTGCAACCTCCCACTCCCTGGTTCAAGCAATTCTTGTGCCTCAGCCTCCCGAATAGCTGGAATTACATGCACACACCATCACGCCAAGCTAATTTTTATATTTTTGGTAAAGACTGAATTTTGCCATGTTGGCCAGGCTGGTCATGAACTCCTGGCCTCATGTGACCACCCGCTTCGGCCTCCCAAAGTGCTGGGATTACATGCATGAGCCACTGCACCTGTCCCGGTCCTTGTTATTGACATAAATATTATATCATGATATCAGATGACAGCTTACATTTTCTTAAACTCTCTGATTTCAGTTGCACCTGGAGGGGTAGATCCACATGGCTGTGATTTTCTGTTTTGCTAATGGTGAATTTCTCATGTGAGCATGGTTTATGTTTGCCTTCTGTCCTCAGACGCTTTCTACATTAAAGAGGGCAATGATAAAAGTCACTGTGCCTACATGTGTGTATATATATTTCAAAAGACAGCACAGTTACATCCCTGAGGGGACCTTAGGTCAATGAAGGAAGGAGTTTTCTGTCTTTTGCTTGGAAAATTCTGAGAGATATTCTGTATACCTCTCCAGAAATCACAGTGTAATCAAGCCATGTTACAGTGGCCACCTCAATGCAGCCCCTTTACACTGGCTCTGAAGATAATCTGATACATAACCTATGGATCTTTCATTCGTCATCTGCTTTGATGGGAATACAAGCAAAATGAAAAATTCACAAGATCTAAAACACCGAACATTGAGTATTTCTTTTCCACACAATATACACCTATAATTAAACAAATCTTCTCAATGAAGCTAATGCCATTTCTTGTTTTTATATTTTTCTCTTTCAATTCATTTCAGTTGAATGTGTACAACATATGAAATGGCAAAACACAGATAAAGAAAATATGATCTTCTCCCTAGACATGGAGACCATCTGGTAGGCAACTTCATCTCTTTGTTGTTTTGGGGTCAGAAGAGAATGTGGTAGATTTTTTCACTCTTCAGAATTATCACTAGCCTCTGTGTGATCCTCTCTAGGAAGGTTATGTACCTCTGTCATATTGACCTTTGGCTTAGCAATGTGTCTGTGATTTTCTTTGGTCAAGGATATATAGATATAGAGAGAAGTAGTTTTAGTCACTTCAGAGCAAAAGTTACTGTTTTTGTTGTCTGAATGAGAATTCCGTTGTTTTTATATCTTCTTTCCTTCCCTCTTTGAGGACACTGGAAAAGCCCCATGGGTCTGGCAGTAAAAAAGTTGTGAAACAAATATTCACAATTGTTTGCATATAGTTGTATCAAATTGTATACAGTTGACCAATAATATGTGGAGAAGAGAGAGATACTCATTAAGAGACTGCTACAAACCTCTTGGAAGTAAAAGATCAATCAGTGCAATGCAACGACAATAATGGATAAAGTAAATGATAAAATGATGCTTTTAAATAGTATGTAGGAAGTAAAACTGATGGAACTTGAGTCACTGGTTGTAAGTATAAGGATATCAATACTTGAATAGCGGCTCATATTACATCATGTTTTAATTTTTCACAGCCTTGTGATGAATTTTCCTTTGTTTATTGCCCTTTGATCTCTTCCTTGCCAACAGAACCATCTTCTAGCACAATTTTGATGATATCATTCCTTTTCTAAACAGCCTCTCATGGCTTCCGTTGCTAATAAATTAAGTTTGATGTCTTTAGCCTTAATTATCGGTCCTAGCGATTTTAATATCCATTTTTATCTTTAAAGTCTTTATTTTCTTAAACAAATGCTATCGATTTATTGTATTTCCCCAAAAGTAATTTTTGGGTTTCCAGGCAAATGCCTTGTGTTAGTCATTATATTTGCTTTAATGGTTGTTTTTCTACCTCTGCTTACATTAATTGTAACGTTTTTTAGTCAGGAGACACTACATACTACTAATATAGTAACAAAAAATTCCCAAGTCTCAGTGGTATAGAAATAAAAGCTATTTTATCCTTGCATGCTACATGTCCATCTAGGGACAAATAAGACTCCAATGTTCTCTTCTTTCAACAACCCATGCTGATAGAAGTGTGCACAAATTTATATTTGTCCTTCAAATTCTGTTTGGAAATGGCAATATTCTTTTCCATTCATATTTCAAACTAAGTCAGCTACCATGACTGAAGAGAAATGCATCCTTCCTACAAGGAGAGCAACAAAAATCTGTAAAGCACAGACACCAATGTAATTTATTACATGGTCATTTTCAATCTATTTCAAATCTCACTGATTTCATTAATTTGGTCTTCTCTACTCCACCTTCAGATGCTCTTTTTTCTTCAACTTTTGCCGTTTGTACTAATTGTAATGCCCTAGAGGAGTCAAAACATTTTTTTTTTTTTAAATGACAGTACACATTTTAGGCTTCATGTTGTAAGTCTCTGTGGCTACTAGTGGATTCTGCCCTTGTAGTGCAAAAGTGGTCATGGACAAGACATAAAGAAATCGGTGCCACTGGGTTTCAATAAGATTTTATTTACAAAAGCAGGTGACTGGTCTTCTGTGGCAGTGTGTAGACTCGTTCACTGGAGCAATGACTCTCCAATCTGAATGTGCCTTGGAAGCATCCGGAGGGATATTAAAACATAGATTGCAAGGTCCCACTCAAAGTTTCTGATTTGATAGACTGGGGAAGGGCTTGAGGAGTTGTCTTTTTACTAAGTTCCCAGGTGATGTCTTTGCTATTAGTCTGGGGATCAGGCATTGAGGACTCTCCACCTGGAGAACAAAGACAATATTCTATAGTAAATGACCTGTTATTTGTGATTAACAAAAAGGAATTTTAATAAATAAAAAACATGCTAGACAATTGAAAAAAAAGCAATGTTTACAATTCATTTGTCATCAGCATATTCTTTTCTTCGCAAAATCCAGGTGGCCATACTTAGCCTGAGACGGCCCTGAATAAAATTGTATTGACTGCATAAGTGAGTTACAATAAAGTTAGCATTCACCTTGTTATAGCGACACAGCATACAGTGCTGTAAATATTACATTTTTCCATGCCTCCCTTCACATGATAGGTCACGAAACTGTTTTGTTTGTAAAGTCTCCCCAAGCTATTTCGATTTGTCACGATATACAAAGCTGGGCTACACCAACTTCATTAAACCATTTTTATTCCGTGAAACAAAAAGATTTCAGGAAGTCACAATAATTTTATTCTTATTCAACACTAGCATTGAAAAGACATTATTATTTGTGCAGTTTGAGCTACCAATCCCACTGTACATAGTCATATTTTTAAAACTGCATTGAGATTCTGTACTCGAGATTTTTTACAGGACAAAATTAAATGATTACCTGAAATATCGTGCCATTCTTCATGTCTAAATAATAAAATAACCTAGATTCTTAGAGAGAAAATACACAATTCTTGATGAACATGTTTAAGCAAATGTTTATTATTTAGCACTTTAATAGTGAAATGCAAAGAAAGAAAATCATGGTTAAAGAATGCAAAGGGGTTTGTGGTTTTTAGAGGAATAGGTTTTCAATAATTATATTTTTCATTGTAATATTTCATTGCCATTATAATATTCTATAAAGTTTTAATAATCATTAATAAGTTCTCATTAAGAGAAATTAACATGAGTTTTTAAAATCTTACAATATGTAAACATGACAAAATTAAAACAGACCAGACAAATGTATATAGTCTAAACAATCTTTAGTTCTTCATAGAATGTGAACCAAGTTAAATCAGCCTAGAAACAAGTAAATGAATTAGGAGAGACTGCTTGAATATGGTTATCACCAATAAGCATCTGATTCTCGTTTAGACAATTAAACAATGAGACAGCTTCCAGGTCAACGTAATTAACTGCTTGATTCGCAAACTAAAAGACTCAAGCGACTTACTCGAGGAAAGACTAAGAGAGCCCCTGCCTTTTTCCTCCCGGTGGACAGTTCTCTGATACGCAATAGACCTCAAGCATTTAAAAAGCAAAGCTTCAGGTGTGCACCCAGGTGCTATCACTTTCTCAGCGCCCAACCCTCCCCCTCTGCTACGCTCAGAGTCTTCCGAGAGCTATGGAGTCCTCGGATTCATTCAAAGCACTCTACAACGAACGCTAGGGGGGAAAAAGAACAAACAAGATACATTTCAAATACGGGATTCAATTACTTTTCACAACTCAGTGACGTGTGGAAGGCACGCTGTGTTTTGTTTAGAGGGCGGGGCGATGACGGGAGGGAATCCTGCGCCCCCATTGGCTCGCCGCTCGCCGCTGCAGCTGAGCTCCAGCCGCTCCGAGAGCGCTGTTGATCTGAAGGGTAAATGCGGAGGGCGCCACGGAGAGGGCTCCACGCGTTTCTGAGCAGACGGGCGGCCTCTTCCCGGAAGAAAGCGGTGTCTACTGGCTGCCCGGCCTGGAGAGCCTCCTGTGAATGAAAAGGCACGCAATGCAAAGCGGCGTGTTGGAACAGTGATTCCGAAAGGGGGACCGGGGGCAGGGTCTCACCTTCCGCGCGAGGCTGGGCTGCTGCGTCCTGCGGTTCCCCTGCAGCTGCCTTTTCTGCAGGTAAGCCTTCCGTTTTCGACTGGGATTGCATCGTGTGTGTGATCGCTTCGGGGTGCACGCGCAGAAATTCATGCATGATTAATAAAGTGATGCCTAGCGTAGTGAGAAGCTGAACGGAGCGGCTCACAGATCTGGCGTCTGACTTAGGAGCTTGTGCGTGGTTTTGCTTGGGGAAACTTCGGTAAGTTCTAAACAAGTCTCTGGTCCGAGCGTGAGAGGTTACATGAGAAGAGGAGGGAAAGAAACGTGTTAACCACAGATGCCTCTCACCATGGCTACATTTTCGAATGAAAATAAGTAAGTGTGCTAGATGTCCCACTAGTTATATCATAAATGGCTTTAGGGATACCTGGTGTTTACAACAAAATAATGAATGCTTTATTTTCAAAGAGCTTCCATAGGTGCCGACCCCTCTCATTCATTTCTCCACTGACGCCGAAATGCATAAACTTCCTTCTTCATTAAGAAAAATACCACTGTAAAACCATTTAAATGTTTTAATGGCCTGCGTCTCATGCTACAGTCATCTGAGTTTCCTACCACAAAACTAATCTGGGACAAATGAAAGCGATAGATTACCAGAACTACTGTGGGTTATATAATGTGCATTTTCAAATTATTTTAAGGCTATTAATCATTTGGTGATACGTTTAAAAAGTAGGAAATGTGTGTGATATAGGACATAATGGCAAATCATGTTTCAAAAAAAGACCTTCAGCATTTTATAAGAATTTTCTCATGTTTTAAACATCATTATTTGTTTTTTGCTACATTGGGATCACAGTGTATTTGGAACCTCTGTACTTCAGAGTACTTGATGTCTCTTATGGTTACATTTCTCGGTACTCTCTGGAGAGGGAACTGACATACTTTTGGCTAATTCTGCGACCATTTCACGATTCTCAATTTCTCATCGAGTATTTTGAAGCTCATTCACAAACTGCTCAGCTAGAAAATTACCTTACATACTGAGGGGAAAACATTTAAATAGACTAGATTCTGAAAATATGTTTACAGTTTTAAATTACACTATACATGACCAAAACAGGAAAAATTCAACCATGCTAAGCAGGTATTAGTTCGCTTGATCTCCACTATATACCTGAGCAGTTGTATGGTTATAAAATAATATCCAGACACCCAGCTGTGCAGAAATACTGAACCTCATCATTCAGTGGCAGCACTTCATTAAATTATCCTAGACAATTTAAAATACCATCTTATATATTTTTATTATTCCTAGAGAGGAATTTAACTGAATAAGTTTTTATTATAAATATTTCCATAATTCTAGCAGATGCTTCTCCAGAATTGAAAGGCAGATGGTTACTTGGCCCAAGCCATGAACAGGTGATTGACGAGTCATTTTGGAGTGCTTGAGTGGATAGCCACATGCAAACCAGGAGCTTCCCTTTAGCTAACTTAACCGATACACCAAGTTATTCAGCAACAAGATTTAGAAACTGTCTCTCCACCTTCTATGAAAACTACTGAAGTAAAAAGAGGTTTCCCATTTACTTGAAAATCTAATTCTAGGACACAACATATTTTTCTCTTAATTAAGAGCTCTTACTTCAGAGACTAACATCCAAGATTAACCCTATCATTGTTAACCCTTTCTCCATTAAAAAAAAAAAAAAGATTTTATTTTTGATTTTCTGTGGTGTTCAGTAAATTTCTGATTGCTGTGTTCTTAACTTCTACTGTGGTGTGCCAAGCAGTAAGGGGAAGTTTTTAAGCCATGAATGCTTTTTTTATTTTTTTCTCCTATTCAGACTTACTCCTCTCACTGATCTGCTTAGTGATCTGACCATTTTAGATAATTCCTACAAAAAGACAAAGCTGAATTATTGGCGGGGAGGGAGGATGTGTCATTTGTTCCACATGAGGAATGATATGTATTAAGTTCTTACTACAGCACAAAGAGTGTTTAGTTTATGGGGAAGAAAATTTCTTTTAATGCTTCATGTGACATACTTACACCTCATATGACTCTGTCCTTTGAGGATGGAACACAAAACTGATTTCCTTAAATTGAGCATCTTTTGAATCTGATATTTTGGTAGAGCCTATTTCATGTTACAGTCTGGGATCCAGGTTGAAATCAATCAATCCTTAATCATAATGAGATCAATAAGAATATATGTCACTCTTGCCTCTTAAAATGCATTGTGATGAACGTCAAATCAGTCTTGCTATGACAGGAGGGTTCACGGAGTGATTGCTCTCTTTAAAATGAGCCATGTTTTTATGTAAAAATATAAAATCTAAGGCCTTGGGTAATAAAATGACCTACTAGCAGACTCTGTTGTAAATTTCTTCATACTTCCAAAGGAAAAGCGTGATTACAGATGTCTTATTTAAAGTAAGATATTATCCTGTTCATCTTCTAGCAAACTGTTGCTGTTTTAAAAGTAATTATGTCATAAATTATCATGTGATCATTACAACATCAATAGAGAACATTTGGCTTATAATGTAGTACCAATTGATATTCCTATTTATATTATATTATAGGTGGAAAATATTTATCCTTCCCATTTAACGAATATTGTGTTTTATTTTTATGAATAGGGTTAAATAGTACCAAAAATAAATTTAACCATTAAATAAATGAAAACGTATTTTTTTACTGAGAGCTTTTTATTTTACTAATACATAATAATTAAACCATTTAAACACATAGCTTTTAAAAGCATTTTAACTTTCTGCTTTAAGACAATTGCAGTTTATTTTTTCTGACTTACTGTGCTAAGAGGATAAAATATCATAGCCAAACTTTAAAAGGAAAATGTGTGTGTATGAATGTGTACTATACTGCCTGTATAGAATATCAATAGTAGTTACTCAAAGTTGTTTTTGAGCATTTCATCTTAAGATGGTTAATAAAAAGGAGTAAATAACATTTTTACAACAGACTAAGTGAAAGTTATAAGAGTTCAAAATTAAATAACAGATAAACTCTACATTATGTTATTCTACCTTTTGTGAGATCATAGATAAATGCTCTAAGAATTCAATTATTCATTTACTCAATTATCATCACTTCATTTAGTAAGTACATGTTAAATTATTGAAAATAAGGCATATGTTTACCAGTCTTATAAATTTAGCTGTATTCAGATTTGTGTCTATCTATCATGTTATGGCTCATGGTATTAAAGGATAAATTAAATCTTCAGTATGCTTCAGTTATTTTTCACATTGGTTTTGTTTCATAACCCTTGCTCCATGAATATCTAAGTCATTGCTCTACAAATGGATTTATATTACCTTGAATATAAGAGATGTGTTTCTTAAACAATGTAAAATTCTTAAAATATGTACATCTCATGCATATATTTGTGACAATTCTAGTGAGAAAAAATGAGGCATCAATTTGTACACTGATACCCATTAGGGAAATACAGGACTTAGGTATTAATCCCTAGATCTATGTGTTCAAATAGATATATGTCACTCTTGCCTCTCAAAATGTGTTAAGTTCTTACTATGTGCTCAAATGGCTGCATGATGCACGCTGGTTCCTAGTCCAAATATATATTCAAATATTAGGCATAGGCAGTGGATTTAGACTTATTGGCAAAGCAGGATGCTTAATACAAGTATAGTGGAATATACCTTCAGTGCACCGTAAAATCAATAGGTTCTATAATTCCAG
Source organism: Cheracebus regulus (assembly GCA_963574635.1). NCBI lineage: Eukaryota > Metazoa > Chordata > Mammalia > Primates > Pitheciidae > Cheracebus > Cheracebus regulus. Next base: position 63,548 of record CAUYQU010002428.1, on the reverse strand, counting down.
TTTCCTGGAAAATTATTATAACATACAAAAAATTCCCCATGTACAAAGATGAGAGTCCTGATGCACCATCTACATGATGATGTGGAAAGTTCAAAACTTGAGTCAGACAATTGTTTAAAGCAATAGCTTGAGGATTATTCTATGAGCAATTTGGGAAAAGTTATTAACTTTTAGATCCTTGAGTTCTTCTGTTAATTTAGTTTGATATTACCTCACAGATAACACTCATCGTGGTCAGGTCTTTCTCCTTTTAACCTTCCTCATCTCTAAGCTAGATTTGTAGAAGGTGGCACATAGGGTTCAGAGAAAATATGTAGTGTCTGGGATTTGTTATATGCTGAACTTTACTCGTCATGTTGGTGTAAAAGGGGTTCTCAAGCTACTTGTATAAAAAGAAGTCCACTTATTTGATGAAATGTGAGTCCTCACTCTGAAGAAGTACAATATATCCAATACGTGATATGGTATGATGAGAAAAACATCTACACCTATGTACAGCATAAAAAGGCATAATACAGAAAATAAAGATTTCTAAAATGGGGAAAAATGACAGATTATCTACAAAATATAGATTTTCTCTGAATTAGAATTTTCAGTGACAACAAGGAGAGCCAGGAAAAGTGTACTTATAATTCCATCAGAACTCAAAATAATTGCCAAGCTAGAATTATATACTGAAGAAATTCTCTTTCAAAATTAGAGACATTTTCAAACAAACAAAATCACCAACTTCCCTCCCTGATGAACTATCTAACCAGTGTGCTTCAAGAAGGAAAATGATCCCAGACAAAAGATCTGTGATGCAAGAAGGACTGGGAAGCAAAGAGAATGGTGACCATGGGGGTCTAGCTAACAAATTTAGATCATGTATGAACAATAATATTGCAAATTCATGGAGTTACATAATTGAATGAAAATACTGGACAGGAATAGCAAAACTGGGGGATAAAGTCTTACAAGATGGTTACAATGTTTGAAAGAAAGAATAGGCTATTTATTAACCTGGCACCACATTAGGTAAGTTAAAATGTAGAGTAATCATTAAAAAAATAGAGTAGATAAAATAATCACTTGAAGGTTAAAAAGCAGAATGCTTTCAATGAACAGACATCAATATTTCTGGAATTTGAAGAAGTAGTCAAGTTTACATTGTGATGAAACTTGCGTCATCATATTTCAAGAGGTTGTCATGTCAAGTAAACAGAAAACAGGAGGCAACCAGAGTTTAAGTACAGAATCAAGGGAAAGGTATAGTGTTTTATTTTATGGAAATTGAACTCCTGAATAGATAAAATAGAAATCATTAGAAAGAGGCTGATCACTGGCCTATCATCCCAGCTACTCAGGAGGCTACGGCAGGAGAATCATCTGAATCCAAGAAGCAGAGATTGAAGTGAGCCACTGCACTTCAGCCTGCATGACAGAGTGAGATTCTGTCTCAAAAAAAAAAAAAAAAAAAAAAAAAGAGGCTGATCATACAGTGAAAAGGAATTAAATGATGGATTAAAGTTTTAGTGAACATGAAAATTTATAATATCTGGAGGATAAATGAAGGATACAGTTAGAAAATGTCATTAATTAGGATAATGCCAGTGATATAATATTTTAAATCAAATATCGTAAAATTTTATCTGAGAGTTCAGTGTTTATTCAAAAAAGGATTATTAAGAAATAGTCAACCAAAATGTAATGCTAATTAAATGCTCAAAAATAATACTTTTAAATGTAATGGAAAGAACTTCAAATGCTCAGTAAATGTTGAAAACTAGAGGAAATTAACATTAATAGTCTTCATTCTACCAATGAAAATATATTTTGGGGTGCTATCATCAGCAGTAAATGGAGTGATGTATCTAAAACTATTCCTGAGGAAAGAATACAGGAATGATTGAAGTAACACCAGATAACAATATATCCAAATGAAGTATTTTTCTGCAACTTTCTGAGTCAATATTTCCATGAAGGGTTGCCATTCTTTTAAGGGATGTGATTGCAGTCAGATTTTAAAGCAAGTTTTACTGAAACTCTACTCTTTCTTAATTACTAGCAAATGATAGTGAGTGAAAAGTGCAAAACAAGGTCTTGGCAAGTCTTTAAGGTATATGTTTACTTAGGTAAGAATGGAAAACCTAGAATACATTTCTGAAGTAAGAGTGTCTTATAGTGAGAAATCTAGTTATATTAATAACTATTCAGTTTTTGTGCTTTAACGCCTACTAGAAGAAGGTCACCAATATAAGATCCTAACAGACGGAAGTCCAGTATAATAAGAACTGTTGTTAGAGTGGAATTGGAAGGAATTGTATTCGTGTCAAGTAATCTAACACATAGGGCAAATTCTACTTATATTAAACATTAACAATATAAATTTTAACAGTAGTATTAAAAGGATAGTCTTTAGTATACTCAAATCTCAACATTTTCCATTTCATTGACAAGTAATTTTTATATGCCCACCATTGTATAACACCAGTGATGAGGGAAAGAGGTATAAATGAAAATATATGGCATGTGATCTGCCTTGGCCCAGAGGTTTACACACACCTCCAGACAGGGATACTGTGAAGCAGGCATTACTTTTTAAAAGCAAAACTTAAAGTCATACTTATTTAAAACACCGAAAATCTCACAAAAGCACAGACCTATCTCATAGAGTTTTGGCTGGATTGTAAAATGTAGAATCTTTGGGAAGTAAATTTGACAGTATCCATCAAAATTCAAAAGCCAGCAATTCTAATGTTTAGATGATATTCTTCACATACATTATTTCATGGGCCTTTTTATTAGTTCCTAGTTTTATTCTTTCATTACTGAGTGCTGCTTTTTACTCTCTTTTGCTGAGTTCTCTGTGTCTTTCAACCTATAAATACATCTATCAGAGCATCCCAGGACATCATCATAGACCTACTCATCTCTCTATCTAGAGAGTCACTGAAGGGGTATTGCATCAAGCAGCACAGGGTTAAATGCCATCTGGATGCCTATTTCCAAATCTATGCCTTTATTTCTAATCCCTCTGCTGACTTCAATTCAGAATTCCTGCTTGATGTTTCTATCTGGACATCTAATAGTCACTTGAAACTCAAGTTCTTCAAAGCCAGAGGTTTCATTTCTGCTTCTCTTTAACACAACCTAAATATACTCATTTTCCTGATTGTTTTTATCTCAGTAAATAACAAAATTATCCATCCAATTTCTTAAGACCTAAGGGTCACTTCTGAGACCTGACTCCTCTTCCTTCCAGCCCTATGCAGTACAGTCTTGATTCTACTGCTTCATGACTTCCTTCTCTGAATATGTCTCCAACCCAGTAACTCACTTCCTACACCAGTCACCTTCTCTCTAGACACTATTGTCTCACCATCTAGACTGTGCAGAAGTCTTATTATTATTTTTTGAGACGACATCTCACTGTGTTGCCCAGACTGGAGTGCAGTGGCACAGTCTTGGCACACTGCAACCTCTGCCTCCCGAGTTCAAGCAATTCTCCTGCCTCAGCCTCCCATGTAGCTGGGACTACAAGAAATCTTTAAACAGATATTTCTTCTTTTACTTTTATACTCTCCCTTGTCCCCGACCCCAATTCATTGCACAGTAGCCAGATATACACCCTCCAATATACTATCAAAGTACTTCCCATGGCTTAAAACTCAATGTCTGGTCAAGCCAGATATTTCCTTTCTCATTACGTCAAGTTCAACACTGCCACCAAGGCCTTGGCACTCACCCAGCACCTCCCTTTATTTCATGTAAATCTTGGTTTCATTGTCGTTTCATCAGACTGATGTTCTCTAAAAATTGTCTGAAAATAGCACTTTCTTCTGCAGAAGAATCATATCTCCTTTATCCAACTTCATTTTTTAAAATAAGACCTATTTCATATTGTATGATGTTGCATTTGATTCTTTGTTTTTCAAAGTAAAATGCAAGTCCCATGTTCCTGGCACATAGCAGCCCTCAATCAGTTTTGTTTGGTGAATGAATAAATGAAGGAATTGATAAAAGGGCATAAATTCACCTAAATATATGCATATCAAAGGATTTTGAGCAATTTACATCATAATATGTTAAGAGTGGATATCTTGGGGGGGTGTATGAGACATACTAGTGAATTATAGGACTTTTTATTGTAATTAATTCATGCATTTACCTTGGCCTCTAAATGTACTAATCATTAACTGGTCATGTTATTAGTGTTAGGATTTGGCACAGAAACCATGTTCTGCTGTTAAAATGATTAGGGGAATAAAATAAACACAATGTGAATGTCATACTACAAAAAGAAAACAGTTTTTGCAATTTAAGGCAAAATAATATGAATGAGTATTGGTTATCTTTTCAACTCTAGATTTAATAATATCTCACTATGTATAATGTGTTCAATTTCCCACGTTGTCTACAATTAAAATAAAACTCCCAGTACATACCAAAAAGGAGGAAGAAGTCCTTTCAAGTTTGCCTTAATTGGCTCTAAGATTCAGTTTTGTTATCTGAAGAGAACAGAGGAGAATCAGTATTAACACCTGGACTCAACTCTATGCACTGTCTGGAGCTCCTAAAGTAGCAATTAAATGGCTTAATCTTAAAGCCCTCCAAGGTTTAATTCAGGAGCTCTCTTCAGAAGGGCATTGCTAATTCTTCCTGAATTGCTGCTGCTTCTAACTGCACTGCCTTAATTTGAACAGTATTTGAAATTCCATTCAGTCTAATGGATTTAATTGCATTATGAAAGTCAGCTTAGAGTGGAAACATATTTCCTCTTGTAGAGTATCTCTCTACAGAGTCCTTTCTTTTTCTTTGAATTTGACATATGTGCATATTTATGCAGAATAATGTCACAAATGCAGTGTTTCCTGTTTAAATCAAGTATCAAAGAATATTCCTTAAAATATTTATTCACTAAAGGATGTTAGCTATCCAGTGTGACCACAATTTTGTACATGCTCAGGTTGTCTGATCTAATGGACTCTAAGTCCTTGGAATATTAACAGATCTTTGAGTTTTTAAGCAGGCAATGACCTATTCATTCAGAGGGCTGCTTCAATAAAGTGAAAGCTCACTTAGGTTAATGATGGATCATGAAGCTGTTTGATTTGGAATGTGCTAAGTTGCCCATTATCTCTAACATTCATGTGGGTCATGTATTCACAACCAAATAATGAGTCAAGCCCCTATCCTTGTTTCTGTAGATTTCCAAGTTATTATAGGAACCCTTAATGTGTAACTCCATGAAGCTTTGTGTATGATAACTGCAGATAAATTATTTTTAACGAGTATGAAATTTCAGTCAATTTTCTTGTAAGAATGGTGGCTGCTTATTCACAGTTCACCTGGACATCTTCTGGAACAGAATGACAGGCATTTTATCTTTGTTTTTTGATGAAGGATGGAAAATCCATGGGCATGTTGTATACAAATAAGCATCCTTAAAATTATACTACTATTTTTCAGTTACCTCTGTTTCCTTATGCATTTATACAAAAACATGTACACTGATACAGCCCTATATAGTGAGACAAGGCTAGTGGACATTGAATCCATTCATAACTTTTTCAAAAAGTTATATTGCTTATAAATGTCATATCAGACAACCAAAAAATCTGCTTTACGGTACCAACATGATAATTGCTTTCTTTAGATGTCTGTTTTCTTTTTTAATTCTGTAGTCTCTCTAGAAGTATGTGTCTGTGGTAAGCAGTAATGAAAATATAAAAAAAAAAAAAGAAATGCAGATTGGGCTCAGTGGCTCATGCCTGTAATCCCAGCATTTTGGGAGGCTGAGGTGGGCGGATCTTCTGAGGTCAGGAGTTCGAGACCAGCCTGGCCAACATGGTGAAACCGCATCTCTACAAAAAAACAAAACAAAATAAAACAAATTAGCCAGGTGTGGTGGTGTGCACCTGTAATCCCAGCTACTCAGGAGGCTGAGGCAGGAGAATTCCTTGAACCTGGGAGGCGGAGGTTGCAGTGAATCAAGATCATGTCACTTCACTGCAGCCTGGGAGACAGAGTGAGACTCTGTCTCAAACAAAACAAAACAAAGAAAAATGAAAGAAATGCATTGGAAATGTATTTCATCTTTCAAAACATTTTTGCAGTGCCTTCACATTTCATGTTTATTACCCATGTGTACGTATATGCGCACACACGCATACAAACACCACAAATGTTAGGAACAACTTTTCCAATCAGATCTCTAAAGCTAGCTAACTGTTTCTGATAGAAGGTAATAAACTCTTTTGGCATTAATCCTTCCTAAAAATGAAATACTTTCACACTATAGAGGAAGCTATGAAATATGAATGACAAGAGGAAAACAACTTCATTTTTTCTTGCTCTATGATTTACAGTGTAGTGATGACAACCATGGGGGAGGTAAGAAATAGTGAATTCTTCTGTGTTTGGTGCTAATTTCACAGTACTACAGAGAAAAAGAACATTGTGACACATTCTGAATCTCTTAGTGAATTTATTTAAAGATGGTCCATTAGTTCATGTCACCATGGAGAACTAGTAAGTTATGAGTGTTTTCACAGATAGAATCAGGAAAGAATTCCCCAGTATTGTGGATTCACAGAGAGATACCCTGAAAAAATTATCATATTTTGCTTTCCAGTCACAAAGCTATGATTAATAACTTTAACACAGAGCCAAGATATATTCATTAATGGTTACTTCACAAATTTTTGTAAATGCATTTTCTCTTCTTTAATGCCAAGAAAAGTTTCAAACCCTATGAACATAATTTCAATTTGAAAAAGTAAAGCCAAATTCACTTACAAAAACAACTCCCCAAAAAATGTACCTGTCTTTTCTCTGATAGAAACTGAGAAAAGTAAACATAGTTTCAATATTTATAAAGGCATTATCATACTTTTCTTTTGGCTTATTGCTTGTTGTTTAAAACAGATTCAGAAAACTGCATTAGGGAATATTACCATGATAGAATTAAGTTTGACTGTTTTTTGATGACTAATTGCAAAAATATTAAAACCCCTCATATCCTCCGTTTCCCAACCTTTCTTTGTTTCTGGAAATAGTTTCATTATTAATGCTGATCTCATACTGAAAAATCCAAGTAGTTTAACATTTTCAATGTTACTGTGGGATTTTCTCTTTTGTTCTAGAGAGAACATATACCTTGTAACTTACCATGTTAATGATACCTTGTCTTCATCTTGACTAACCATGTATTCTTGGCCTGCAACACCAATGGATCTTTGATTATTACGCCATTCCACTTATTTACTCTATTAGGCTCTGGTCCTTGACAAATTTTTTTGTCTCTAACTCTCTTGCAAAAAACTCTCTTGCACACCACTATAATGGGCTATGATCATGTGGGCAGCCGTGTATTGGATGATAAATCCCTCCTCTCAGGCTCGACAACCTACTTTCATTAATGTTTACAGAGTCTAAGAACTTTGATTTCCTCCTTATGTTGCTTATAGCTTTTTCTTAGCTGTCTATGCACATATGATAATTTTAGCCATCTTCTATTTAAAATACTTTTGAGATTACGTATTTAACATTATGCATGTCAAGTAACATATTTGTATTTTAAAAGAAGTCATGTGGAAGTAAAGTCCAGTCTCAGTAATGACTAATAGAATTTGATTTGGGATCCATGATAGTATTATTATGAAGATTTTTTTAAAAAATTTACTTTAGGTTCTGCACATATACACCATGGAATACTATGCAGCTATAAAAAGCAAGGATTGTTTTTTATTTAAAAAATGTTTTCAAATAAAACCTGTTTGAGATTTTCATCTGTTCTGTTATTGTCTGAAGTGTTTTTTGCCACCTACGTGATTATTGTACTTTTAAGTATATTTTCATACTTTAATATGCATGTGATGCATGCAGAACCATGTAGTTATAGTTGAATGTGTTGAACGCTTCATCTCCCTTTCTATTCACCTGCTAGCTTACTTCCATGAGATAATTGCCCAAGCCAGCAGTTTCCTGAGTATTCTTCCAAAAATTTCCTGTCACTTCATAAATGCATAAGTATAGACTACTCTTTGTGTTCAATTTACTTAATGTTTATTTGACCCAGTTAATTATTCCCTAAGTTGGATTTTCAGATGCCTATATGACTTTGGTTTTACCTTTGGCCCCACCGGCTGGTCCTTCTCAGTTTCAATTGCTAGTTTTCCGTTCTCCCCTTAGTGCTGGAGCAGTGTTACTTTTCTCCTGTCTACACCCACACCCATAGTGATCTCATCCAATGCTACAGTTTTAAACACCATATGCTGACAACTCCCAAATATATATTTCCCAGCTCAGATCTCCCAAAATCTAATCTCCTATACTCAACTGCTTTTTTGGCATGGCTACTGGGATATCTAATAGACATTCCAAACTCCTATGTCCAAAATGACGTATAGGTCTTCACTCACATATACATTCTATGCTCAGATTTCATGATGTCTGTCAACATCAACCCCATCTTTCCAATTACTCAAGCGGAAATCTCTCAGTCAAGCCCTTTTATGTCCTCTGGTTCACTCACATTGTATATCTAGTTTGCCAGGAGATCCCATTGTCTCTACATCCAAAGTGTGTGCAGGATCCTACCACTTTTCATCTGTTGCTCCCTTGCCACCACAACTCCAGTAGTAGTAATTGCTTATCGAAATTAATACTTCTAGTTCTCCAAAGATTAGCCTCGAGAGAAAATGCTATCCTTTTAAAATATGGCAGATCATGTCACCTGTCCACTCAAAACCCACTGGTAGTTCCCCATTTATCTTAGAGGAAGTACCAAAGGTCTGTGTAGTTTGTGCTGCCCTTGTTTTCGATTTTTTTTTTCTTTTTTCAGCTTTGTCGAACTCTTCTTGTTTTTCCTGGAACTTAGGAGGCTGACTCCCACCTTTGCTAACCGTTCCCTCTGACTGGGATGCTGTTTACCAGCCACCTACTTGGTTAGTTACCTTCAAGCCCCTGTTTAAATCCCCCTCTCTATGAAGGCAATCCTCTCTATTTAATATGCAAATTGTATAAAACTGTCAGATAATATAATCTCCTTATCCTGGTCTACATGTTTTTTATATTACATTTATTATTTACTTCCACCTCTCCTTTCTGGAATGCAAACACTTGGAGAATGGGGATCTTTATGTCTTGTGTGTTCATATATTTCAAGATTATTGTTATTTTAAGTATATTTTCATATTTTATCATGCGTGTCATGCATGCGGAACCATGTGGTTAAAGCTGAATGTGTCTAACAGACTAACATATAGTAAGCATTTGCTATATACCTGTAAACAGATTGTATTATGTATAATATATATTTTAATATAGCATATTATATGTGGCATTTATACAAATATATGTTATATATAAATATATTATGCTAGATTTATGTGACTTTAGTGTAATGCAAACATATCTGAGCACTTATTAGCATGAGTACCCATCCATTCATTTCACGCCTGTAATCCCAGCACCTTGGGAGGCTGAGGTGGGTGGATCATGAGGTCAGGATATCAAGACCATCCTGGCTAACACAGTAAAACCCTGTCTCTACAAAAAATACAAAATAAAATTTAGCTGGGCATGGTGGCATGCACCTGCAGTCCCAGCTACTCGGGAGGGTGACGCAGGAGAATTGCTTGAGCTTGGAGCTTGAGAGGCGGAGTTGCCGTAACCCAAGCTTGAACCACTGCACTCCAGCCTCCGGCCTGCGTGGCAGAGCGAGACTCTGTCTTAAAAAAGAAAAAAAAAAGGATAAAAAAGTCATCTTATATATTTGTTTATAACAAGAGAAATGTGGTTGAATTTTAAAACTGCAAAATGAAACATCTGCAGTACTTAGTTTGCTGTGGTTGGTTTGTGACTGTAATTTTGTGGTTTCAATTGCACTTGACAAATTAAAATCAGAGTTTTAAACTTACTGTTTATGAAGACTCCTCAGTGGTGGTAGAGGATAAATTGTAGGTAAAATTACCTCTACCTTCCATTATTTTTGCATCTAATATTTAGCCACTTTAGCCTTTATACTTTTAAATGTTCACCCATTTACAAACTACCGTCAAATTGTGGTTGTGAATATATACAAGGACATGTACAAACAAGTGTCTGCTTATGTGTTTCTGAGTTTGTAGTTAAGTTGACTTAAAGCAAATTCGAGTTTATAAACTGCCAAGGGTATACATAATTTCAAGTACTGGCTGAGCACAGTGGCTCACACCTGTAATCTCAGCACTTTGGGAGGCTGAGACGGGGGATCACCTGACTTCAGGAGTCGAAACCAGCCTGGCCAACATGGTGAAACCCTGTATCTACTAAAAATACAAAAAATTAGCCAGGCATGGTAGTGAGTGCCTGTATTCCTAGGTAGGAGGCTGAGGCAGAAGAATCGCTGGAACCCAGGAGGCGGAAGTTGAGGTGAGCTGAGATTCCACCATTGCGCTCCAGCCTAGGCAACAAGAGTGAAATTCCATCTCAAAAAAAAAAAAGTAATTTCAAGTGTAAATCAGCATAGAGACACACATGCATACACATGCACAGAAAGGAGAAACATTTAAATGATGTTTTTGAAGTATAAGAATCAGATCCCTTTAAATAAATTGTAAATATTTTCATCTATTTTACTGTAGTATGATATTTAACCGCCTTTGTTGTAGCATGATATTTAACCCCTTACTTTTTCTGACTCTTGTTCTATAAAAAAATCTATGATACATCAAGAAAGCAATAGAGACAATAAAGAAACTTCCAAATACACTAGGTAGACATAATCATGTAAACAAAAAGACCAACACTACCAACAACAAAAACTTTTAAGTGACAAACTTGCCTAAAAGGCTAAATTATACATTTTAAGTCTGGGCACAGTGGCTCATGACTGTAATTCCATCACTTTGGGAGGCTGAGGTGGGTGGATTGCTTGAGTCCAAGAGTTGGAGACTAGACTGGATAACGTGGTAAAATTACATCTCTATTAAAATACAAAAATTAGCCGGGTGTTGTGGCGTGTGCTTGTAGTCCTAGCTACTCAGGAGGCTGAGGAAGGAGGGAGAATCCCTTGAGCTCGGGAGGCAGAGGTTGCAGTGAGCCAAGATTACGCCACTGCATTCCAGCCTGGGCAACAGAGACCCCATCTCAACACACACACACACACACACACACACACACACACACACACACACACACTCAAACACCCATTTTAAGAAATGTATATTACCTTTAGGTAAATCCCCCTTTGCCTTCCTTTCTGCCTTTACTGGAGTTGTTGTTACTGTTCTTTCAATATTAATAAAATTAACCAGAGAATTGGTTTTATTAGTTATACTGCAGTCATGGAAATGGAGCCCACTTGAAATTTTATAAGAACAAAAGATTCCATTTTAGAATGACTTACACAAATAAGTGGTAAGCTGGGGAAGTGAGAGTCTAGAATGTGGAGGCTGACGATCAGAGAAAATAAGGCTCTCGCTTTGCTGCCTGAAGCACTGGTGCGGAAGAACCAAAGTTGGCAAGAAAATCTGGGAATCCAAGCACATACAGTCACTGGGGTGGTGGGACCATGATTGGGTGCTCTTGAAGAGGTCTACAAGAAGCTGTTGCCCACATTGAACCACTGCTTCTATGGGTCTGCAGCCAAGGAAATAGAGATGAGAACTTAAGGCTGCTATTTGTCAGCATGGCCAGTCATCAGGGTTAGAAGCTGAATGAAGAATATGGCAGAGCAAGGACAAGCTGGGCCCATTTGTCCCCTTCTGGACCTTTCCATCAAATATCTCCCTACAATGACCTTGGAAAATAATGGTAGCTTTTTCATTACTTCCTTCAAATTGTTCTCCAATTGCACGTCTGTTCAGTTGTCAATCAGCAACCACTGGGTAGAGGAATCTATGAGGTATGTTACCTGTTTCACCAAGTTGATACAGGACGGCGTGGCAGCTCCATTTCTTTTCACGCTGGCTTCCAAACACATCTCTTTCAACTGTTTAACTTCCACATAAAAGAAATAGCAAAATTAGGCTTCTACCTACCATTTTATGACTCAACATCTAAGTGTAGTTTCCATGTAAATTCTATTTAATATTTAGCATCTAATCATACTTAATCAGCCTGTTTTAACTTCATGGTCTAGTATAACTCAAGCAATAACATAAAGCAACATGTCATAAAATGTTCAACGGTACAATTTATCCAGAATGTACCTTGAAAGGTATGATGTGATCCTTTACTTATCTCTTCATAATAACATATTTTTACATGACTACAATGTCAACAACTTACTGGTGTTTTCACTTACATTTCTGTGTAATACACATTGTTTATCTGACATGTGGTAATAGTCTGAAGGTTCTAATAACATTTTTTAATTATACAATTTTATCTTTACATATTTAGGATTATTTTATTGTTATTTTTGAGGCAGCATCTTGCCCTGTTACCCAAGCTGAAGTGAACTGGCAAGATCATGGCTCACTGCAGCCTCAATCTCCTAGGCTCAAGCAATCCAGAACCTCCAGAGGAGCCAGGACCACACCCAGCTAATTTTTTGACTTTTGTTTGTAGAAACAGGGTCTCACTATGCAGCCCAGGCTGGTCTCGAACTCCTGAGCTCAAGCGATCCTTTGGCCTCAGCCTCCCAAAGTGCTGGGATTACAGGCAGGCACCACCATACCTGCTAATTTGGGATTATTTTATATTGAATTTGATGTCTAAGATCATATTTGTGTGTGTGTGTCTTTCACTTATGTATTTGATCGCTAAATCAATATTTACTGTCACACTCTGTTCTAAGCATTATGTGTATAGTATTGAAAAGAACAAAGTTCATGTCTACATAACACTTTACATGATATTCTTTTTAGCACTGATTCATATAACTGGTTAAATGATAGTTCCATTGGCACTAAAGAAGTTCAGATAAGAAATTTAAGAAAATTAATGAAAGCAGGAGTTCTGGATTGATCACACCCTTGAATTTTCCAAGGATATGGTGGGAAGAGTTACAGTATTCATTGTAGGGATCACTTTATTTACATGGTTACCCTTATTTTCAGAATTTTCTGTAATAGAATTGTGGCAATTTTATATCAGGGAACTTATAACTTTGTTTAATATTTATTTGAATAAATACCTGAATTCAAAAAACTCCCACCACAATTGTAGTTTACGTAGTTTTCTTTCACTTAGTGGAGAAAGGCCATTTGAATAAAATTTTGTCCATGTAGAGAGATTGGAGGTTAAAAAATTTAAAAGCCCCTTAAAAAGCACCAGGATTTTCTGTGCCTAGTGTCGTATAATTATTTCTTTTTAGACAAGGCATCTATTCCTGGTCCAAATCCTCTTGCTACATTTGAACTTTCTTTTTATTATTATACTTTTAAGTTCTAGGGTACATGTGCAGAATGTGCAGGTTTGTTGCATAGGTATACACATGCCATGGTGTATACCTATGCTGCATCCATCACCCTGTCATCTACATTAGGTATTTCTTCTAATGCTATCCCACCCCTAGCCCCACACCCCCGACAGGCCCTGGTGTGTGATGTTCCCCTCCCTGTGTCCATGTGTTCTCATTGTTCAACTCCCACTTACAAGTAAGAACACGTGGTGTTTGGTTTTCTGTTTACTTTTATACAAATCACCCTTCATGTAACTTGTTGTGAAGAAAAGAATTAATACCATACTTTTCCTATGCAGACAGTGCTAGAGTTGAACAATAGCTCAACCCCTCTTTCTGGGAACAAAGGAATATTGTAGTGTCCAACATCATTGAAGTTAGTGGGCTGCTAACTTAACTTACTAAGTGAAATTTGACACAATGGAACAATGACTTCCCTGAAGGAAAAGTTAACTGCTGGATCTTTATAGTCCAGTCCTCCTCCCAGGGCCATGCCAAGCAGAAAGTGTGGAAACAGGAGATGATTTTGGAACTTATGAGCCATCACATTGAGGACAGCTTTCTGGAGATTTGCCCAGATTCATAGTTGACTTTGCATGAGTGAGAAATAAATAAGTATAGAATAAAGGAAGGTGATATTAATCGTTTGTTAGTGGAGTATTCTAATGCTAAGTGAAAATACAATTCCCCTGTCAGAAAGAGGTTACTGGTAAAATAATACCATAGAAAAATTCTAAGGTTCACAGAAAGATAATCATGACTAATGAATTATCACTAAATAAACCTATCATCTTATTAGTAAGATTATTCTCCTTGATCTAGCCCCCTTCAAAGAACAGAAATGAATGTTTACTTACATTTTTGCTCCTAAATCTGGAAGAGTATTCAAAAAATAATTAAGTGCCCAAGAAAATGGTAATGGTAGGACACATTTTGAAATAGTGATGTAATATGTTTCACAATACTGCTTCCCATCTGCAACATTTCCTTTAGAATATCCTAGTTTTCCATATTTTACAAATCTTTTAATAATGTGACTGTTTTTCATCTCCAGAATATTTTTCCAAATCAAGAACAAGAAGATAGTATAGGCCGAAGCAGGTTGTAAAATTGCAGAAATAAAATGTTACATGTGAATAGAGTGTAGACATTAATATAGAAATAGTCATGATATGACAAATAGATTCATACACAGTATTCTAAATGAGTTGTACGTTTTAACAAAAGGCTAACAAATCCTTGCAGGAGATATCTTCAAAATCCTTCTCACTGCAGTATTTTGCTAAATAGAAATGCAAATTTATGACAAGATTAGGTGGCTTTTTCTTTTACGAGCACATTTCATGCTTTTTTATTTGCTAAAATCCTAAGCTTATATTCCATAGTGACTTACTTTTAACTCTCTCCCGTTTAGATTTTCCTTTCTATTCTCCTTCCTCCCTCCTTTTCCTATCTCTCCCTTCTTTCCTTTTTATCCCCTTTTCTTTCCTTTCATTTGTTTTTCTTTCCTTTTTCAGAAGTATATGTCAAATGGCTTTTTCTTGATAAAAATAATGTATAAAATATGATCCATTGGAATACCATACATCTGCCAGTAAAATTTGTTATGATATATAGTTGAAAATAATTGATGTTGTAAGTACATTTCTAAGTATATGCCTCTTAATATTAGTAATACATTAATTGGCTTCCGAGATACTTGATCTGCTGAGTGTGTGATTTTCATAAAATCAGTGTATCCTCATATATTCAGAAACATAACTTTTTGTTTTGTGTTAAAAGAGAATACGATTGAAAAAGAGAGCTTTTAAACCACACCTGTTTTAAAATCACAGTGAAAGAGAACACTGTTTTATAATAAATGTACTCATTAAAATTAACATCTTTAAACACTACATACCTAGGAGAACTCTACTTGCGAACCTTTCTGTTGGTGTTGAGGTCAAATTAATTAAGTACTTTAAATCTCTCTGTAAATATCCTGTCATTCTTTCCAGTCTCCTCTGTAATTATTATAAATTAGTCAGTTATTTTATTTTCCCATTGTGCTCTTTGAAAATCAGCATTCTGGCTTTCAAACATAAGACATGAAAAAAGGCCATTTGACCATTTCTCACTTTCCTAAGTGGCACAGCAGAAATGATACTGAGGCTGAACACTCACCTATTCCAGAGGAAAAGAGGCTTAGCTAATGAATGAAGAATTTTGCAATTATAAACTGCAGTAGACACAACAAAAACACGTTGTGTTCAGTTGTTGAAGGTCAAGGATTATTAACTAAAACATCTGATAGTCATGCTGTCTAGTCTATCTCATGGGGAAACGGTGAGGGCAGAGTTAATGGAGGGTCATGTCCTTTGGTTCAAAACAAAGCTTAAGAGGACTGTTGCATGTCTTATACAGAGTGGTTATTTTTAGTGGAAGTTTATTTCCTCCTGGTGGCTTTGCTTGATTTAAACAATAACTGTGTGTTATAATGCTGGCTATTTGGTCAATGAAAAAGATTTTCCAAGAGAGATGATGAAATTCTGGCATAATGTAATACATCTTGATTTAATCAAATGACGATTAAAATATTACACATTACAATTATTATGAAAAAAAAGCTTACCAATTATGTGTTCCTAAAAGAAAAAAATGTATTCTGACAGAGAGCCTTTCAAATACTTAAAAGCATTGAATAAACAAAGAAAAGAGACCATAATCTACTTTTCCTGTGTTTTTTAAAATAACTCTATATTCCAAATGTGTACAAGCTCCAATTTTGCAAGTTCTTGATAATTAAGTGAAAATATTTTGCTATGCAATTAGCAATAAGGTACTCAATGTTTGCATCAATTATTTAGCAATAAAAAGGTTTGTCTTTGTTAATTGTAATATGACTTTCACATCAATATTTTGCATGGTTTGCATTTTACACTTTCTCTGTGATTTCACAAAACAGGTGTCTGTAGGGCATTTTCACTGAAAGTCAACTATGCAGGCAGCACTGTGTTCTGGCCTGGGGAGACTGATGGATACGGTTTTATCTGTGCTTGCTTTGCACTCTTCTCCATCCAGTGAGCTCACAGCACAGCACATTGTGATATTGTCAAAACACAGAAAATATTCCAGATCTTATTGCATTGATTCTATGGATTATATTCTGTTTTCTGTGGCATTAAGTCCAGATTCCATCTAAAGTTACAATGCAATTCAAATCACTAGATATCTAGTTGGGGAAACTTGAAAAGCAGTTCTCTAATAAACTAAGGGGAAGAAATAGGCATACAAAACTTAAATTCATCACTGGAATATAGAGCACTTGCATGGGGAATGTGTATTTTAAGACGAAATATTATGAGTTTTGAAAATAAAATTTTTGCTGATTAAAAAAGACATTTAAAAAAATTAAATAATAATACATGAATGCCATTAAAGATGCTCATCAAGTGTGATAGGATAATCATTGATTTAATAAGGACATTATTGGTCCTCTGAAGTACAAGAGGAAAAATAATGTTTCTCTCAAAGACATTTGTCGGTAACTGAGATGTTTGCTCCCTCACACAGTTGTCCCTGGTCTCCCACAAAACCACCTACCTGTCAAAGACTGAAATAAATTACAGAGTGAAAGAAAGTAACAGTAATGTTTTTAAAAAGTCTTTTTATATGACAAATATATTTAGAATATGTGTTATAATTAAATTTAAATTTTTAAAATAGTCCTTTATCTTATATAGCTATTTCTTTCTGACTTACTTCAAGGGTGTTTCTCATTGAGTCTTTGATAATGTCCCTAATTCCCAGACCTCTCTGTTTATCCCACCCCATACATTTTCTCTAAGCAAACTTAACACTTTCACAATTTTAACAAGCACTTGTATTCAAAGTATTCCTCAATGGTCATCTAAAGACCTGACCAATTTCTTGAACTTCAGACTTTACTGAGACAGAACAACCTTGTTTACTTCCAATATTTACAAAAATATTGGCTAACATTTAAAAATGTTTACTTTATGTAAGGTACTATATACTAAGTGCTTTAACATATATTATCACAGTTAATGCTCCAATAATCTTCCAACTACTACATTTTCCATTCTGTATATGAAAGTGCCAAGCCTTTCAGATAAGTTTGATGTCAAGGTCACAAAACTAATTAAGTGGAATAGCTGAGTTAGAAGCCAGTCGTTTCTGATGCCAAAGCCCATCCCTTTAGATATGATTTATAACTTTTTAAAATTTTTTACTCTAGTCAGTAATAACATTTCCCATCCCGTCATGAAAATCTGTAACTTGGAAGTGGCTTTGACCTCTTCTTCTTCTCCAATACCTACCAAATCAAGACTAGAGAAGTTAAATTCTAAGTACCTTTCAAAGATATTTCTATTTACTATTTTTTATAGGGATTTAATTAATTTTACTGAAAATAAGTGATAGCTTTAACACGTCTTCTTGGTTTTGGTTTTTGTAATTTATCTTTTGGAATATAGCTAATGTAGTCTCTCCAGGAGGAATTGGCCATATCCCTTCCCTTGGCATCCTCCATTTACTTCCAAAAACTGTAAAGTTGAAAGAGGTACACGCAACACTCACTATGTTCTATCTTGTACTTTTCCAGGCTTATTTGAAACACACACACACACACACACACACACTCCAAAACCCCTACCTTCCTTTTCCTCCTCATTTCTCAGAATACTCTAAATTCTCTTTCACTAATTCACATTTATATTTGAACATTCAACTCAACCGTTTTCTTAGAAAACTTTTCTCAAGTTCTTCTCTTCCTCAAGAAATTTTTATCCTTATAGAATTATATATTTCTGTTTCCACTTATTTCATATTATTCATTTTATTGATTTGTCTGTCAACTTAAACTGCAAACATTTGAGAAAATCAGTAGAAACTGATTTATTCTTGAAATTCTCATCTTTTAATATTTGAATCTCAGAATATAGGATGCAGTAAGTATTAAATTATGCCTAAACCGATCTAAGATATGCTATGTAAATTATATAAAAGAGATCATTTAAGAAAAATTATGTTCCTATGGTTAATTGAGAAGAAGCTTATGTTGCTTCATTTTTAGCATATTTATGTTGGTTATCAGTGTTTAATATTAATCATATGTATTATGTAATAGTGATTCAGAAAATTATAGTACACATACAGTTAATAGAGAAGTGAATAATTTTCTTTCTATATAATGAAATATATTAAAATTAAGTTATATAAGATAAAATAATTGGACTTGGATTTTCAAATCAAATTTGATGATGTTTTACATGAAATTCAATTCTAAAGGCAATTTGAAAAATGATTTATTATCCCTGACTTACTAGGAATCAGAAAATAATTAGAAAAAGGGAATATAGAAAGATGTATATATACGCATCTAAATGTATATACATCTATGTGTGTGAATGTATATATGTACACATGCAGAGAGCAAAAGTATATAAAAATGAACTCACTTAACTATTTGATTTGAAAATAAAGGAGAACTTCAAAATCAGAAAGTGCCTTCTTATTAAATATTTCTAATTATATATATTATTTATAACAGATCATTGGGGGAATACTATCATTTAAAAAACATTTAGCTAAGTCAATATTCTAATTATGGTTCATTCACACTACAGGATAGTATTCATGAACTATGCTGTAACAAATTTATTATTGACATATGTATATATACATGTATATATACATAAATTGCTAGTTTTAGAATTTTTATAAATACATAAATATTAACCATGCTATTTTTCACATGCCTATTAGATATGCATTAAACAAAACTTTTCTTAAACAATTTAATTGTCTAATAACATCTTTAGAATAGATGAAAATTTTGTCTTGTGATTCACATGATAGAAATTCATGTTTTGTCTTTCTTACCAAGTAACAATAGATGTAATAATTAGCCCAGCTTTATTAATCCTTTTGATGAGACTGAATGAGGGAGATATTTATTTTATAGCAAAAGTAGACTTTGGTTTAAACTTTTAAAAATCATTTAACGTTTAGTAGTGATGTGTGATATAAAAACAATGTCATATAACCTAACATTTGGTCCATAAATTTCATGCTGATATAAATACCAAAGGAAAACCACTAGTGCTAAAAAGCCATGGGTTTTCAGGTTTATCAATAAGTCATCTACTGTCATAATATTGCCGTATAATAGCTCACCCAGGACCAAGTTTTATTCTCATGCTCATATACATCTAGCAATTAATTGTGTTTTTGTTGATGAAGAGTAGCCTTGGCTGGACAACTTAGCTTCAGGCTCTGGTCAGCAAGGGTAAGGTCATTGACAGTGTATTTATTCTGGGGATGCATATGCGGCAATGACTACTTGGGGTAGGATATTCGCGTTGTGATATCAGAAACAGGAAAGGTCCATGCCGAAATGAATAAGAGCTTTCACATTTCTGTCTCTTCAAAGTGGCCAATATCATATTAGGCGAGCAAGGCACATAGCCAAGCCTCAGTTAAAGCCAAGCTTCAGTTAAAGTGTGGCACTCCTCCTATCAGTAGAGCAAGACAAGGCTGTGATTGCATAATTTTCTCACAAGGGATGAAGTAACTGGGACCACTAATTCAATTCATCAAACCCTTTTAGTATCTTGTGTAGGTATTGTAAAATACAGCCATCTCAGATTTATTATCTATAATATATCATGTATCTTGAGGGTGATAGAAATATTTGAAAGACATTGTAAAGCATATGAGATAAAGTATTTTAGGGTATCAAAGTTCTCAGGTTGCCTGATTCTCAGAAATATTAAACTGCAGATAGTTAACTAAGTTACCCAAAGTCCTCCAGTGAGTATAAGACAGAACAGAATTTAAATCTACTCATGTCTGAATTTAAAATTTGTCATTTTCCTCACTGTAGTATGCCTCCTTTTTCTCCATTAACTCATGTATTATTACAATTTATTTCATAGAAAATGAATTAAGAAATTTACCAAACTTCCTTCAGTTTCTTCAATAATAAGAATCAAACTCCTTTTGAGGCTGCCACTTTGACCTTCAGAAAAATTGAAAATTATCTTCCACTAACTTTTTTTGCTACTCCTTGTTTGAGCCCCAGGAAAATACAGCATATAATAACTTTTACATTAGCATATTTGAGTAATCAATAAAATATCTGGTAAGTGAACGAATGGAGATATGAATAAAAATATATTTAAACATACAACTACCATGTTCACCATTCCCAACTCCTTAATCAGTGCTTCAAACAATAATCTTCATGTCCATCATTTCTGCTATATTGCTCTGCCTAAGCTTACCTATATTTCTGTGTACTTGGAGAAACCATTGATTTTCTAGCACAGAATACAATGAGACTCATGTCATCCATCCATGTGAGGTATCATATTCCAAACAACTTGCTCATGAATCATACTGGTTTAATGATAACTATACATATTTATTTCTTAAGCTGACTTTTAGTAATTTCCAAAATTCTTAGGTCTTTTCTGCCACACACTGTTATTGGATTCCATCACTGAGATCTGCTTTTCAATTTATTTAAGGTTATTAACTATCCCTTCCTACTTCGTGCCAACCAGAAGTATGTATATAACCTTTAACTTGGATATATAGATTAACATTTAAATAGAATATGGTCAATGGCAGATCCCAGTGACTTTTTTAAAGTAATGCCTATCAATTTTTTCTTTAACAAAAACCAGTATCATTCTGATAAGACCATTTGTTCAGTCTACAATTATCTAATTAAAAAATATATTTCTCAATATCTTTCCATTTTTTTGCTGCTATATGACCTATAACCTATAAAGGTAATATTTATAGACAATTCTTTCTTCTTTGATCCATTTAGGATAAATGTTTGCACTTATTTATAGCTGCTGCCATGTAATTGTTTTCTATTTTCTAACCAAATTATTTGCCGTTTTCATAAACTGCAAGTTATTTCTGTCTCTGACTCCCACGATGAAACTGTATAATCCAAATGCACTAGGCTTCCCCAGATCATGGGACTTTCTCAGTTCTGTAAATGAGGGACTTCAGAACTAATACCCATATTATTTTACTTTTTAAATAATTTTTATTACATATTTAGTGGACAAAAATAAGTGCTTGTTAACTATATGCTAAGCCCAATGAAAAAGAACTCAAAGAACAGAGTAAAATTAGTGTTATTATTTTTGAAGTGCCCTGGGTGCTCATTTCAGTTTCCATCTCTTCATTCCTGCTTTAAAGGCAGTTGTTATTGTGAACTTTGAGGTTATCATTATTTTATTTCTTTATAGTCTTAAAAAATGTCTATTACTTTAACTAATATTTCAGTTTTAAGTTTTTTTGGATTTACGTCAATGATTAATGCCATGTTCTCTATTCTGAGATGTGAAGGAATAGTTAAGAAAGGTTGGATGTTGTCAACATAAGAGCCTGGCCTCAGTGCAAGGACTACCTAGGTTTGACTCCTGGCTCCTGTATCTATTAGCAAATTATATAACACTTTTTGTCCTTCAACGTCCTAAATTGCAAGATATGGAAAATTAGTGAACCCATCTCATGATGTTGAGAGGATTAAATAACATACTATTTGGCAGGCATAAAATAATGGCTGCTATAATAAACACTATCTTAGATATTTCTACTAGTTTCTTTATTTAGATCTATTCTGTGTTCTTTAGTTTCATCATGTTGATATACATAGCAGCCTAAACATCAATAACATAATTTCTGTTCTCTAATACATCAAATCCCAAATTTGTGCTACTCTTTAGGAGTTCAATAGCCATTCTTTAGTCTCAGCCTGTCAAGTTCCAGACCAAAACACAAACATAAACCAAAATTGGAACAAAAAGACTCAAGTCTGTTTGATTATTTATAGATCCAGTTGGTGGATGTTGCTGTTTTTAACCTGAGTCTCAATCAAAAGCAATTTATACTTCTTAATTTATTTTACAATAATTTATTACTGTTTTATAATTTTTCTTATACACATTTTATTAAATTTCTGCCAACGTATTTCCTATTTTTATTATATTCTAAGTGGCATTTGAGTTTCAAGTACATTCTCAAACTATTGCTGGTATGTGGAAACACAATGATTGAATATTAATGTTATGCTCAGTAAACTTAGAAAAATTCTCCTGTCTCCATAGTAGCTCTAAAATTGTAGTATTTACTTAAAATGCATGACATAATTTGTGAATAATTAAAATTATTTTCCTTTATGATTCTTATTTATTTTAATTGCCTTCTGTATTAGTCCATTTTCACACTGCTGATAAAGACACCCAAGACTGGGCAATTTACAGGAAAAGAAGTTTGATGGAGAACTCACAGTTCCACATGGCTGGAAAAGCCTCACAATCATGGTAGAAGACAAGGAGAAGCAAGTCACATCTTACATGGATGGCAGCAGGCAAAGAGAGAGCTTGTGCTGTGCAACTTCCTATATTAAAGCCATCAGATCTCATGAGAACCATTAACTACCGTGAAAAAAGCATGGGAAAGACCTGCCCACATAATTCAATCATCTCCCACTGGGACTCTCCCACAATATGTGGGAATTATAGGAGCTACAAGATGAGATTTGGATGGGTACACAGCGCCATGCCATATCATTCTGCCCCTTACCGTTACCAAATCTCATATCTTCATGTTTTAAAACCAGTCATGCTTTCCCAACACTCCCCTAAAGTCTCAACTCATTTCAATGTTAACTCAAAAGTCCACAGGCCAAAGTCTCATCTGAGACAAGGCAAGTCATTTCTGCCTATGAGCCTGTAAAATGAAAAGCAAGTTACTTACTTTCTAGATACAATGGGGATACAGGCATTGGGTAAATACAGCCATTCCAAGTGGGAGAAATTGGCCAAAACAAAGGGGCTACAGGCCCCATGCAAGTCCAAAATCCAGTGGGGCAGTCAAATCTTAAAGCTCTAGAATGCTCTTCTTTGACTCCATGTTTCACATCCAGGTCAGGCTGATGCAAGAGGTAGGTTCCCATGATCTTGGGTAGGTTGACCCCTGTGGCTTTGCAGGGTACAGCTTCCCTCTCTGCCTCCTTCATGGGCTGATATTGAGTGTTTGAGGCTTTTCCAGGTGCACAGTATAAGCTGTCAGTGGATCTATCATTCTGGGGACTAGAGGACAGTGGTCTTCTTCTCACAGCTCCACTAGGTGGTGCCCCAGTAGGGAGTCTGTGTGGGGGCTCTCACCCCATATTTCCCTTCTGCAGTGCCCTAGCAGAGGTTCTCCATGAGGACCCCACTCCTGCAGCAAACTTCTGCCTGGGCATCCAGACATTTCCATATATCTGAAAGGTAGGCAGAGATTCCCAAAACTAAATTCTTGACTTCTGTGTAGTCACAAGCTCAACACCATATGGAAGATGATATAGCTTAAGGTTTGCACACTCTGAAGCCACAGCCCAAGCTCTAGGTTGTCCCCTTTCAGCCACAGCTGGAGGGGCTGGGACACAGAGCACCAAGTTCTTTGGCTGAACACATCAGGGAGACCCTAGGCCCAGCCCAGGAATCCACTTTTTTTCTTCTTCTTAAACCTCTGTGCCTATAATAGGAGGGGCTGCCACAAATGTCTCTGACATGCCCCGGAGACCCCATTGTCTTGGGGTTAGGCTCCAGCTCCTCATTACTTAAGCAAATTTCTGCAGCTGGCTTGAATTTCTACTGAGAAAATGGGATTTTCTTTACTATTTCATTATCAAACTGCAAGTTTTCTGAACTTTTATGCTCTGTTTTCCTTATAAAACAGAGTGCCTTTAACAGCACCCAGATAACCTCTTGAATGCTTTGCTCCTTAGAAATTTCTTCCACCAGATACCCTAAATCATCTCTCTCAAATTCAAAGTTCCACAAATCTATAGGCAGGGGCAAAATGCCACCAGTCTTTTTGCTAAAACATAATAAAAATCACTGTTGCTCCAGTTCCTGAGAAGTTCCTCATCTCCATCTGAGAGTACCTCAGCCTCGACTTTATTACTCACATCACTATCAGCATTTGTGTCAAAGCCATTCAACAAGTCTCTAGGAAGTTCCAAACTTTCCCACATATTTCTGTCTTCTTTTAAGCCCTCTGAACTGTTCCTATTTCTATCTGTTACCCAGTTCCAAAGTTGCTTCTACATTTTTGTGTAGCTATCCAGCAGCGCCCCACTCTGCTGTTACCAATTTACTATATTAGTCCATTTTCATGTTGGACTAATGCAGTAAATTGGTACCAGTAGAGTGGGGTGCTGCTGGAAAGACATACCAGAGACTAGGCAATTTACAAAGGAAAGAGCTTTAATGGAGAACTCACAGCTCCATGTGGCTCAAAATCATGGCTGAAGGAAAGGAGGAGCAAGTCACATCTTATGTGAATGGCAGAAGGCAAAGACAGAACTTGTGCAGGGCAACCCCCATTTTCAAAACATCACTTGTGAGACCCATTCACTATCACAAAAACAGCACAGGAAAGACCCACCCCCATAATTAAATCATCCCCCCACCAGTCTGTCCCACAATATGTGGGAATTACAGGAGCTAAAACATGAGATTTGGGTGGGGACACAGCGAGCCAAACCACATCACTTTCTGAGTTGACAAGGTCCTCCAGTACACTGGCCAATAGAAATGGAATTACTTTGACTCTTGCTGGAACTTAGGTGCTTACTGGTTATTCAACTAATTCATCAATCAGTGAATGAGATGAGATGTGTCCTAAAATATATATGCAGACTGACTAATTATCAACATATATACTGACTCAAGTTACCACCATACTATTTCAGGATACTTGCAACTTTCTCCTTCTGCCCTTTGCCACCAGTAATTGGTATTTAACACAACTGTTAGTTTGCTCTTTCCTGTAGGGGAGTTGGGTCATATCACTACACAAGGCTACTAAAAAACTTTCCAGTGGCTTCACATTGCATTCTGAGTACAAGCCAATTGTGTACAGAGGACTTATAATGCTTTAGAACACTCTACATGATCTACCTTTGCCTGATTTTTTTTCTCTGCCCTAGTTCCCTACTAATCTTTCCCTTTGCCACTCATCCACCTTTTAACTTACTCACTTTTGGCCAAGTATCTTTTGTGTTTTCTTATTCAAATCAGACAAACTCCCAGTTCAGTGCTTTTGTGCTTTTTACTATTTACTCTTCCAATAACATATTTTTATCAGATATTTGCTTGGCTTACTCTTTAACTTTCTTCAAATTTTATTTAAATATCATCTTCTCTCTCAGTAGGACTTACCGTGCTAACTCTATCATCCTGTCTAAAATTGCAAGCCTAACCCACATTTACTAAATCTTTCCCAGATGTTATTTAATATAACTAATTTGTTGTCTCCTTCTTCTAAAAAATCATATAAGTATATATGTACATATATATTTGTATGTGTATAAATGTACACACACACACCCTCCACACCATAAAGACAGAAAGTATTTTTTTCTGTTTTGTTTCTTGCTATATCACCAGTGTCTAGAATTGCACATGGCTCCTAGTAAACATTAACAATAGCTTTTGTATGAATGAATGAAGAAGGAAATGAATGGGTGAATGAATGTGTGATTGCATCGATATTTCTATATCTTTGTATCTTTATTATGTGACCCTTTTATCTTTGGTAATGCAATTTTCTCACAAGTCTTTTTGAGTTTATTAATGTCACAACAAATGTTTTGTTAATGTTTTCTTTTATATATAAATATATGTATCCTGAAACTTTCTATACACAGAAATTTTGGACACACATACACACACACACACACACATATATATATATAAATTTTGGATATGCATCTTGTAAATATGATAGAGTAATGCTATTGTTGTTATATTGTTTAAAATGCAGTCTAATTTTAATCTGTGCTGACATATTTGAATTTGTTTTTCTATCTTATTTTGTTATTTTTATTTATTAATATTTGCAAAGCTTCTTTTTGTCTGCTTCTTTACTTTTTATTTATTTCTTTTACGATAGATTTGATTGATGTACTTTAGAATTTTTTAAAAATCTCTGACTATTTAATGTTTATGTTGGAAATTTTTCATGCACACTTATGAATAACTAAAGATACTCTATATGTTTATCTTCCTCCTGAGAAACGCAAGGTTTTTAGGCAACCTCACTACTCATCATATAAAATTTTTATTATTTATATGGTCTTATTTATGTTTTAATAACATGCTAAAATCACATATGTATATGTATATTTCACGTGCTCACTCATTTATATGTGTATGTTTTACACATAAAATTTTGTGAGAAATTTCCCTCCATATTTGCAAATTTATTTGCTGATAATTCTTTCTTGCATGTAAAATATTTCATCTGGATCATCTATTTTTTATCTTAAATACATCTTTAAGAATTGTATTTGGGATGGTTTGACAGTTATACATTCTGTTTCTGTTTGCTTGAAAATGTCTTTGTTTCAGCATTACTACTGGTAAAGAATATTTTTGCTTTCTGTGCAATCTTTAGTTGACCACCGAAAATATTACTCCATTGTCTTTTAGTTTCCATTGATACTATGATTAGTCAGATGTAAATCTAATTACAATCCCTTTCAAGGGATATATTTGTCTTCTTAGAGTTATTAGTATCTCTTTATCTTTTGTATTATGAAGCTTCATCATTAAATGCATTAATTTGCATTGGTTTCCATTTATTTTGCTTGAGATTTATGTCACCTTTGGGTTATTTGAGTTAGTATTTGTGATAATTTATTCTCACACTGCTATAAAGAACTTCCTGAGACTGGGTAGTTTATAAAGGAAAGAGATTTAATTGGCTCACAGTTCTGCAAGGCTGGGGAAGCCTAAAGAAACTTGCAATCATGGCAGAAAGAGAAGCAGGCATGTCTTACCTGGCAAAGAGAGAGCAAAAAGCCCTGAGGAAACTGCCATTTATAAAACCATCAGTTATCCTGAGAACTCCCCTAGTACCATGAGAACAGCATGGGGGAAACCACCTCTATGATACAATCAACTCCTACCAGGTCCCTTCTGAACACTTGAGGATTACAATTTGAGATGAGATTTGGTTGGGGACACACAGCTTAACCATATTAGTATTTGTATTAGTATGTTTTCATCCTGCTAATGAAGATATACTCAAGACTTGGCAATTTACAAGCAAAGAGGTTTAATGGATTTACAGTTCCACATGGCTGAGGAGGCCTCTCAATCATGGTGGAGGAGCAAGTTATGTCTTACACGGATGGCAGCAGGAAAAGGGAGAGATCGTGCAGGTCAACTCCCATTTTTAAAACCATCAGATCTCATGAGACTTTTTCACTATCACAAGAACAGTACTGGAAAGACTTGCCCCCATGATTCAATTACCTCTCACCAGGTCCCTCTCACAACACATGGCATGGAAACTCAAGATGAGATTTGGGCGGGGACACAGAGCCACACTATATCATTCTACCCCTGGCCCTTCCCAAATCTCATGTCCTCACATTTCAAAACCTTCCCAACAGTTCCCAAAGTCCCAACTCATTTCAGCATTAAATAGAAAGTCCACAGTTCAAAGTCTCAACTGAGACAAGGCAAGTCCCTTCTGTCTATGAGCCTGTAAAATCAAAAGCAAATTATTTACTTCCTAGATACAATGGGGATACAGGCATTGGGTAAATACAGCCTTTCCAAACGGGAGAAATTGGCCAAAAAAATGGGGTACAGCACCATGCAAGTCTGAAATCCAGTGGGACAGTCAAATCTTAAAGCTCCAGAAGAATCTTCTTGGACTCCATGTCTCACATCATCATGCTGATGAAAGAGGTAAGCTCCCATGGCCTTGGGCAGCTCCACCCTCTGGCTTTGCTGGATATAACCACCCTCCTGGCTGCTTTCACAGTCTGGCATTGAGTTTCTGCTTCTTTTCCAGGAGCATGGTGCAAGCTGTCATTGGATCTACCATTCTGGGTTCTCAAGGACAATGGCCCTCTTCTCATAGCTCCACTAGGTGGTGCCCCAGTAGGGAGTCTTTGTAGGGGCTCCTGCCCCATATTTCTCTTCTGCATTGCCCTAGCAGAGGTCCTCCATGAGGGTCTGGCCCCTGCAGCAAGCTTCTACCTGGGCATCCAGGCATTTCCATACATCTTCTGAAATCTAGGCAAAGGTTCCCAAACCCCAATTCTTGACTTCTGTGCACCGGCAGGTTCAACACCACGTGGAAGCTGCCAAGGCTTGGGGCTTCCACTCTCTGAAGCTATGGCCCAAACTCTACATTAGCCCCTTTCAGCCACTGCCAGAGTGGCCGGGATGCAGGGCATCAAGTTCCTAGGATGCACACAGCATGAGGACCCTGGGCCCAGCCCACAAAACCGCTTTCTTCTTAAACCTCCTGTGTTGGGAAGGGCTGCTGAGACTCGACAATTTACAAAATAAAGAGGTTTAATGGACTTACAACTCCATCTGGCTTGGGAGACCTCGCAATCATAGTGGAGGAGCAAGTTACGCCTTACATGGTTGGCAGAAGGCAAAGAGAGAGCTTGTGCATGGCAACTCCCATTTTTAAAACCATCAGCTCTCATGAGACTTATTCACTATCACGAGAACAGCATGAGACAAACCTGCCCCCATGATTCAATCACCTCTCCCTCATTGCCTCCCACCACACATGGGAACTAAAGATGAGATTTGGTTGGGGACACAGCCAAATCATATCAGTATTGTTTATCATTTCTAAAAATTAAGAAACTATTTTTCAATATTGTCTCTGCCTGTTTTTTTTTTTTTTCCTTATTACTTTCTGGAACACCAATTATTTTTAACCTGTCTTTTTCATTTTTCATTTTTTGGTCTTACTGTGCAGCATTGTATATAATTTATTTAGTAATATTTTCTTTTTATGAAATTTCTATTCAGCTGTGTATGAATTGCTATTAAACTCATTGCTTTTTAGTTTTCAAATACACACACACACATACATGCATATATAAATATATATTTAAATATCTAGATATGTCTGGATATAACTATATGTATATTTAAATATCTGGATATCTTATATCTGGATATAAACATATATATTTAAATATCTGGAAATCATAATTTTATTTTAGTATTCTGTTTTTTCATTTATTTTGATTTCAAGTTTATATTTATATTTGTAAACATTAAATATGTATTTTATACTGTATTTAATAATTTCACTTTTGTTATATGTCTTACTTTCTTGTGCTAGCTCACTTATGGTGATTTATTTTCTGATGGTGTGTATATGTATTTTTGATATTTTATCCATGATCCTGCATATCTTTCAACATTAAATATATGAATTTTCTTAGATTTGTGTTTATATAGCTTTTTTCCAAATGAAATTTGCATTTCATTTTTCTGGATGTCTAGTGGAAGTTGTAGCCCAGAGTATTTTAAATAAATTCTTAATTGTTGATTTTTTTAATTGCCCAATTTAGGTACAAATATATATGAAGGGTGCCTTTGTTTACATCTTTTAAGTGATATTTCTTTCATTATTTTAATTTTAATTAAGCTTCATGTCTCAAGACACCATTCACTGGTAAGCCTCAAGTATTGAGTTAATTTGCAGTTTTCTCTGTCGTAAAAATGGCATGTTTCTCTGACTTTTCATCATGAGTAGGATCACTTTGTCACCTGTTCCTTCAGTCCTGTGATGATGAAAAAGAGACTAAATGTCACCTGTTTCAGCAATGCCAGCAGGGAGAATGCTAATTCGATTGTATGCCTATGTACCACAGTTATTGGCTTTGGTTCTTTCACTGTTTTCTCCAACACACTAACATATTTTTCAGATATTTTTAATAAAAAACTTTACATTTATTTTTAAGTGGGTCAGTCAGGGTTCCTGAACTGCCATACTGTAAAAATAGATGATAAACAATTACCTTGAAACCAAACTCTTCTCTTACAAAACACATATTATTTACATCCAGTTGACAGAGTATGCATACATGACTACTGAAATTAAATAACTAGCAATGTGTTAGCTCTTCGAAGCAACCAATGTATTTCATTTTCTAGGCATAGTTCAGAAACAACCCCAAGGTACTTTAAAACCTCACTTACCTATTGCCTGTTATTAAGTCCTGGTAGCAGAAAGAAATTATACTTACTCAGTCAGCCTTGCTTAATCTCTCCCCAACAATTAACATCATTGAAATGCTTAATTTTTGTAAGTTAAAGTATGACACACTTAAGCAGAATCAGTTTTAAATATTTAGATTTTTAAGCATCCTTTATGTCAAATGATGACATTGTTTGTCCCTGTTCATGCCACCATCTTGAGGAATAAGCAAACAGACTATAGCATCCACACACATACATACATACATACACAGTGATATAAAACCTAGGAAAATGAAGCACACTGTTTCAATTAAGAAAATTTCTCAGAGCCAAGTGAAAGGGGTAAAGAAAGATGAGAATGAATGAATGGCAGAGGTGGTGGATGGAGGGAAAGCTGTGATGTATAAAACACCATGTTAAACACATGAAACCATTTGGTAGTGAAAAGGATGACAGGACAAAATCTGACAGAAAAGTTGAGCTGACTAGGATATGAGAGAATCAGGAGGAGATGCCAGGTCTGGATTTTGTAGTGTCTTCTATGGCTTCCTCTGCAGTGTGTACTTAAAGCCTCACCAGGACAGCAATGCCATCTCTATTTGAAAATCAACCATGTTGGACAGGACAAACTGGTATTTGCAGAAGGTCTTTGATTCTGGTCTGGCTTTCTGATCTTTACAAGGCATTGTTGAATATGTGCCATGCTTTGCTGCAGTCTGATTTTTATGTTCTGTTTTTAAAGGACAACCTACACACTACACAACCCCTCCACTTTTTGTTCTCCAACACTTTTCACTTTTCATGGTCCACAAAATCTATTTTAGGGTTTGCTTGGAATATAACTTAACAGCATGCCTGCAATAAATTTAAAAGGAACATTCCCAAAATTCGAGAATACCAAATTTATACTGTACAATTCTTTTTTCACATGAGCTATGGTAATAGGCAAAACAGTTTTCAATTTTTGTAGAATAAGTGGATCGTTAGCTATACCTGTAAGGAACATATAAGTTTATTCTTAGGTGATTTATAAGTTTCTTAAGATTGCCCAACTTAAGTGTCTGTATAAAATTGTTACATTTGGACTTCTGATTAATATTATTAGAAACAGATCATTGTTACTTAATAGAATGCAGGAACATACAGAATTTTTTGAACAAATGTATAAATAATAATGTTGAAATTAATTTTATTTTATTAAAACTATTTGATAGTTTAATTTAGTTTAATAGTTTGAAACATATTAGATGAATTTGACATTAATCATTTTGACTTTAACAAAATTTATGACTCAATATATGAGGCACTCCCCTTAGATGTTGAAATCCTTACAAGTAACAATTAGCACTTAATACAGGTTAATACATAATTAATTTCTTTAAATCACAGATGGTTAAAATATGGTTTTAATTTTTTGTGTCTATATGTTACATAATATGGAGTATTACTTTTATGATTACAAAATATCATAGCTATGTTTAAGTGAAAGAATATTTACAACTTCAAAATAAAGTTTCTGAGCCTAATTTATTTTAGAATCCTGCGAAAGGTGTGTGCAGCCCACAAAGGATTCTACCATTTTGCATTGCATTTTTTCAGATTAGTATCTGGGAGGCATAACAGGATTCACAGAAGTATTAGGTGAAATTTCTACAAAAGCATATCTTTTTTTGCTATTTTAATATTTTTATGCCATTTATTCCCTTTAGGGTTGGAAACAGCCCAGTCTCTGAAAGTTTTCTGCCAATGACTGGGTTCAATGAACTCACATGGTTTGAATGAAATTTATTAGTTCTATCCATTCCCTGCACCACAGTGATCATTAACATTAATGTAACATTTAATAAATTGTA
Source organism: Cheracebus regulus (assembly GCA_963574635.1). Classification (NCBI taxonomy): domain Eukaryota; kingdom Metazoa; phylum Chordata; class Mammalia; order Primates; family Pitheciidae; genus Cheracebus; species Cheracebus regulus. The sequence continues at coordinate 31,269 of CAUYQU010002428.1, read as the reverse complement.
TCATGTAGTCCTACCAACATTGTAAAGGCAACCAGCATGAATAGCAAACATGTGTAGGAATAAATTAACAGAACATGCTCTAAGGAAAATGAAGGGAGTCTTCTAAATTTCAAAGTATTTGTTAGCTAATGTATTATTTTGCAATTTTAATATAAGGATTGTTTTGCTTATTATTTTATTACCACCAGTATTGCCTCCCTACTCAATGCATTGGGGATTCCTAAAGGCATCAAGCCATTTACTTTTTACAGCCCTTTCCTATTAGTCAAATAATTAATGGCTTGAAAAGAAATAAGGACTTATGTTGAAATTATGACGCATAGTTTTTCTTTTCTTCCCAATGAACAAGTTTAGAAATCAAGATTGGATAGATTTTTGAATAGAGTCAAAGATAAGTCAGCCAAGTAATTAAATCAATATAGCTCAGTATAGAAATTAAATGAGTATGTGTATAACTATAATTATCAGTTACAGATATACAATTATATATAACAATCTACATTAAAATTTAAATGGCAATTATTTGCAATCTATATATTTATAATCAACACGTGTTTTAATTACCTTTTCATGTAATTTAAATATTTGTAAGTCAAATTATTGAAATTTTTAGTTTGATGCTATCGGTGTCTCTGATGAATTTGAAGAAAACATGATCATTCAAACAATATCATTTTCAAACAATTTTAGGTAGTGAATAATGTGAGAAACACATAACTTTTTACTCATGCACATTTATGATTCTGACAAATTTTCTACACTGTATATCTTAATGACTAAAACCACACTTTGAATAATCTGATAATTAGATATGAAAAGTGTGACAAAAGGAGACTCATTACATTAATACGTTTCTAATACAAATAAAATACATTTGGAAATGTGAATAGAAATATTATGGCTAGTAATAGAATTTTCTTTGTCTAAAGATCACCCTAAGGAGAGGCTATTGACAGGTAGGGGGAGATCAACTTAGATGTGAGTTAGAGAAGTTTAATTTGAAAAATGTGCTATTCTAGGTAGAACTGTTGAGAAGACAAAAGGAAACAAATGATTCAATTTATTATAGAAGGTTTTTACTCAGAGGAATCACTAATCACACCTATTTCTTTCCTATGTACGGGGCAAATACATAAAGATATGCTTGTTTTTTATGAGTTTGTTGCTGTTAGAGAAAATCCTCTACCCAAGTATCAGTGGATAGACACACAGAAATTTCCCTCCCACTGACTTAATGTGTGGATTAATTGGACCAAATGAGTTCATTCAGAGACTCAGGCTAATAATGAAGACTCTGCCATAGCTGTATTAGCTAAAATGTTCCTCATTTGTTGTTGTGGGTCATACCTAATCAATGCTAAAAGTGGTTGGAAACTTAATATGTTAATTTATGGTTTTTTTGCAGGGCAGCATATAAATGGTTTTACTCAATAGTAGCTATTGACTAAGTCATACTGGCTTTGTCATCCAAGAAAAGTAGATCCTTTCCTCTATGGTTCACGTCAAGAGTGAACAATTGATCTTTACTGGGCTGCTTGCTGACATATTCCCATTTGCCTTTTCAGTTTAATGATTAGGCAAGCTCTCTGCATTGAAGAAATCTAGCTAGAGATATTATAGAGATGCAGAAAGGAATTTGGCCGTCTAGAAAGAAATAAACCTGTAAGCTTTAGGGACTAGCCCTTGGTTTGAATCCTATCAGGATTCCTTTGGAAAGTTGATTAACTTCCAGAGCCTCAGTTCTATCTTCTGCTTATTGGAGATAACAGAACTACTTTTCACAAGAAAGTAAAAATCAATCTCATTCAAGTTTCATCATTTTAAGCAAATTTTCAAATAAGGAAGTAGCTTTCAAGAAATGTTAGTAAGAGAGGAAAATAAGTTTACTTGCTAGAACCTGGCCCTGAAAATAAAGCTTATTTCATACTATATGAATTCTGGTTCTGGTAAGAGCCAAGTAAAATTGCCGAATTGATAATGACGATATTGTCATTGCCCTTCCTGCCCTATGCTCTAGCCACACAGTACTTTCTTCAATTCTTTTAACACATTTCACAATTTGCATTCTTTATTTCCCCAAATCTAGAACATAATTTATGTCTCTTCTAATGCTGTAATCCACTTCATTTCTCCTTTCTCTTTCAAGTAGCAGTTTACATGTATTTTCTCCTTACAGGCTGTCTTTCACCAGTAGTATGTTTTCATGTATCCTTTTTTTTTTTTGAGGCAGAGTCTCTTGTTGCTCAGGCTGAAGCGCAGTGGTGTTCTCTCTGTTTACTGTAAACTCCGTCTCCCAGATTCAAGCGATTCTCTTGCCTCAGCCTCCTGAGTAGCTGGGATGACAGGCACCCACCAACATGCCAGCTAATTTTTGTATTTTTAGTAGAGATGGGGTTTCACCATGTTGACCAGGCTAGTCTCAAATTCCTGACATTATCCTCCTCGGCCTCCCAAAGTGCTGGGATTACAAACATGAGCCACCGCGCCCAGCCCAGGTGTTCTCTTTTTACATATCTCTCCATTTCCACTTTGCTAATATGTATTTTTCTTCATTGTAATTACTTGCTGGAATTTTTATCTCCTTTATCTACTATAGTCTACATAAAGGGAGAGATTTCATAAATAATGTAGATTGTTACATATCTAGGTTCAATGCCTCTCAGATAATAGACACAAATATAGGAAAGCGACAAAAGAAAGAATAATCAACTTCTACTGTACAAAATATGCCCAAATTCAACCAAGTGCACAACATTTTATTTTTCTTTCTTTCTTTTTGTTTTTGTTTGTTTGTTTTTTTTTTTTTTTTTGAGACAGAGTTTCATTCTTGTTACCCATGCTGGAGTGCAATGGCACGATCTCAGCTCACCTAAACCTCCGCCTCCTGGGTTCAAGCAATTCTCCTGCCTCCGCCTCCTGAGTAGCTGGGACTACAGGCGTGTGCCACCATGCCCAACTAATTTTTATATTTTCAGGAGAGACAGGGTTTCACTATGTTGACCAGGATGGTCTCGATCTCTTGACTTCGTGATCTACCCGCCTCAGACTCCCAGAGTGCCGGGATTATAGGCGTGAGCCACTGCACCTGGCCAACATTTTATTTTTCTTTGTGCAACCTGCTTCACTTGAGATGATCTACATCTTGGCCCTTCCTTGTTGAACAAGAGTTGCCTGTGATCATTGCTAATTAATTCCTGGATCAAATACTCATCTTTCTTGGGATGGCTTTTATTTTCTCCCTCTTAAGCAAAAGTTGAATCCTCTCTTCTATGCCAGAAACACCGGGTGCACAGTTAATATTTTCTGACAAGCTTGACATTTCTAATATTTTATTTATTCATACTTTTCTCTTCCAAAACCATCTGAAAGATTATGTACAATTTGTCAAAGCATTCATGTTACTGCTTTTTTTTTTTTACCAATACCACTCATTTATACATATGCTTTATTTTACTTAAATATTTCATTGATCTATTAATCATTGTGCATGGTATGTTTTAAAATTAGACCTATCAAATTACATATTGTATCTCCTTAGTTATACTGGGTTAAACAAATATCTGAAAACAGTTAATAGCTATGTTCTGAAAACATATTAATAAGCACAATAAATGAAGAAATGGCTGAATATATTATACTTAGCTACAAATACAACTAAAAATTAACTTTAGACCTTTTTATCAGATTGTATTTACCCTAAGTTATTCCCTAGGAATAACTTGATTTTATACCTATTGAAATATAAAATTATTTTCTAAATAAAAGATCAATGAATTAGAAGATGTACATGGTATTTATGAATTGTCCCATAAATGTCAAAGCAGAGACATCCATTCAAAGCAGAGGATTCATCAAGCTGGATAATCTTTCTATAATGTTTTTATCCTTGTTCCTAGAATGATTGAAATAGCAAGCATGAAATTTTTATTTGTCTATTTAATATGTAGTTGTTATAAAAATTTTATTTTAGACTCAAATTATCTTGGTGAGGCAGGCAAGGCATTTAAATATGTGACTAAAACATATGTTTATTTTTGGCATTTCAAGTTGAATGAGGGGGCAATCTCTGGTTTGATTCCCATCTGGTACTTTCTGTGGGCCAAGCATTTGTAATATTTAATGTACTTAGATTATATAAGAAAAGAAAATGTCTTTGTTTCCAGATATACTTTATTTTCAATGACTAAATCAATGAATACTCAAGTATTCATCTTCATCTCTGCAAGCAGTTTAATGTGAAAAAATGGACTTTTTGTCAAATATATAATTTAGGAAAATGAGATTCTGAGATTGTCATTATTGTCTGTTTTTCCTTAGCAACGTTACTGTGGACTTAGCATCTTAAACACTACAAAGTTATTGCCTCCCAGTTTCTGTGAGTCAGGAGTCAGGGCATGACATAGCTGGGTCCTTTGCTCCAGAGTGTCAGAAAGCTGCAATTAAGGTACTGTTGAGAGCTTCATTCTCATCTGAGGCTCAATTGGGGAAGATTCCAATTCTAAGTTCATTGGAATGATGTTGTTAGCCTCATTCAGTTCCTTATGGGCTCTTTGGTTTAGGGCCTTAGTTTTTTGCAATTGAGCAATTGCCTAGAGTCTGCCTTCAGGTTCTTGCCATGTGAGCCACCCCAAGATGACTTTTTGCTTCCTAAAGGCCAGCAGGGGAGAGAAAATCTCCTTAGAAATATGGCTTACAGTTGAATGTAGCATTATCACAGAAATGACATCCCATCACCCACCTTCACTGTAGTATATCTAAAGCCAAACCCTGGTTCTGCCCTCACTCAAAGAGGGGATCACCAAAGGCGCAAACCAGGATGTGAGATCACAGAGCGTGGTAGTATTTTTTCCACTACAGAGATGAATAAGTAAGTTTTCATGGTGATAAAATGAGAAGAAAGAAGAACTTTTCAGCCAGGCATGGTGGCTCACATATGTAATCCTAGCACTTTTGGGAGGCTGAGATGGGTGGATCATGAGGTCAAAAGATCGAGACCATCCTGGCCAACACGGTGAAACCCAATCTCTACTAAAAATACAAAAATTAGCTGGACATGGTTGCACACATCCATAGTCCCAACTACTTGGAAGAGTAAGGCAAGAGAATTGCTTGAACCTGGGAAGTGGAGATTGTAGTGAGCCAAGATTGTGACATTACATTCTAGCCTGGCAACAGAATGAGACTCTGTCTCAAAAAAAAAAAAAAAAAAGAAAGAAAGAAAAACTTCATAGCACAGGGTTAAATGATAGGTAGGGTATTTCAAGATGCAGCACTTATTATTAAACTCTAGTAAACCTGCAACTCCTTTGCAACACTGGCACTTCACCTCCTAGCCATAATTAAAATTTGGAATCTGTTCAAGATATTACACCTCTAGTTGTCCTTTATAATGTAGGCTAATCATTGTCCCAGATCTTCCAGATTGTAGAACCAAGAGGTTTTATTTACATCCTAGTAGCTGCATTTAGTCATTTCTAATCTTATACAAAATTTTTTTTAGTAGGTTGTGAATTCTTTATCCTCAACCTCAATTCCACAGCTGGACTTACTCCTGAATGTGGCTCCTTTGGCCAGGCACAGTGGCTCACACCTATAATCCCAGCACTTTGGGAAGCCGAGGCAGACAGATCACAAGGTCAGGAGTTTGAGACCAGCCTGGCCAACATAGTGAAACCCCATCTCTACTAAAATACAAAAAATAGCTGGGCATGGTGGCACACACCTATAGTCCCAGCTACTTGGCTGGCTGAGACTTGAGAATTGCTTGAGCCTGGGAGGCAGAGGTTGCAATGAGCTGAGATGGTGACACTGCACTCCAGCTTGGGTGAGAGCGAGACTTCATCTGAAAAAACAAAAACAAAAACAAAAAGAAATGTGGCACCTGAATTGTCTTATTTGCTATTCCTAAACCAGTTCTCAGCTAGATCAGTTCAGCAATCTTGATAGTAACTCCTTCTGCACGTCTCCTTGATCACAGTGATCATTTCTTCACCCTCTTCTCTGTCCTCCAACCTCCTCAACTGCACACATTTCCCGAATACCAGTTGTCATCTTTGCTGTATTTCACTCCATTGCCTCTAGTCACAAACTGTTTTTTGACTTCACCTTCTACTATACTCTCTTGGAAATAATTACATCTAAATCAGACTCACATAGAAGGATGTAGTCAAATACTACAAATTTTAACCAGTTCAGGCTTTTCTTTTCCCTAAACCCTTATGAGCCTGTTCTTCAACTTATCTGAGACCTCCAGTCCTTTGAATCGTTGCTGCACTTTTCTCACACCCCCAAACATGAGGTTTTAGTTGGAGAATATACACAAATCTGTAAGAGCCACTTTTTTTCTTGTCAGACACAGACACTGTCAGCTCCTGTCAGGACCAGCTTCACAGGTTTGTAACCTGTGAATTTGAATAGGGCCTCACCCTCAATGGGAACCCTGTACTTGGCTTAATGCTCTGCTGTGCCACCTAGAATTCTTTATTTTCTTATCTTGGAATTTGTGTGTTATAGGTGATAGCTAATGGGACAGTGGAGTATATGCATTTGTAGAGGAGACAGACAGGGTGGTAGTGCACACCTGTGTAGGCTCAGGCTCAATGGCCAAGTATTATGTCTTCCCCCCACAAATATATTTCTATCTAATCCTTATGCTTAATCCTTATATAAGCATCTGTAATCCCAGCACTTTGGAAGCTGAGCAGGGAGCCTCAGCTTTTAAGTATAATCCCTATACTTGAAAGCACCAAAAATGTCCAATTTACAAAGGATAGAATACATTTTCATGATTTCATAATCTTTTATGTCCAGTTCCACAAAGAGTTAAGTTCTTCATTATCCTGATGAAAGCTGATGGTTAATTTTGTTTTATTTATTGACAAAGTTGGAGTCTCACTATGTTTACCAGGATTGTTTCTTTCTGACATTAAGTGATTCTTCACCCTCAACCTCCAAACTGCTGGGATTACAGATGCTGGGCCCATTTATTTTTATTATAACATATTTTATTCAAAATTGCAACAACAAAATAACCTACAAAGATGCAAATATCTTTTTCAAATGACCACATCATAATCTGATACAATAGTACTGATATAAAAGAATGAATTATGAACTGGCTTATTGTATATTTTTTAAAACCCAAAGTAAAATAAAACTAGTAGATAAACTCTGCATACATTATCATTGACCATTTATGATTATTTTCTATCTGGACATCCTCTTCTGTATTTCCCTGTGCTACTCACTGTATTTCTCAACTACACTCCTCCTCCTGGATTGTGAACATTTGCTACAAAGTCTCTTTAAAACACCAACATCATCACAAACTTCCCATTGCTTGGGCCTATTTTTCTTATTTCTAATTGCTGCCATCTTCTCTCACTCCTCTCTAGGTTTTAGAGTGTGAAATGCTGCTAAGAATAACTCCATTTCCGAATTACACTGGAGCATTCATTGAATGTTTGTTTCACCTTTAATGTTCATTAGGAGAATAAAAGTGTTCCTTGGAATATAAAAGTAAAAAAAGATGATATGAGAAACACACAATGAACAATCTTTTAACAATTGGCGATTCAAACCCAACACATTTCTAGATTTTATCCTCATTATTTGCCCTTTAGCTGCCTATTGTTTAGGAGTATGTTTTATTCACTTATACATATCAGAATTAGTGTGGATTTTTGGTGTGCTAAGTACATCTTTATTGAATAAAATACTAAAATGATTATCAAAAGTTTCTCATCACTAAAATCTGGAACTTGTCCCAAAGGTAATTATTTTCCTTTGGCCTTCAACTTTTTTATCTACTATTGTCATTGAATAAATACAAACTAATGATTTGGGAAATAAGAAATCTCATTTTGTTTCCCTTGATTGTGTTATTAAGAAAAAGAGGAGAATAAAATATAGTGTGTTAAAATAAAAACAACATAAGTGTTAATTCAATCTATCAACGTAAATGAGTTTTATAATACGAAAATACAATGGTGTGAAGTTTAAGGTAGGATATATTCTAGATTATCTTGAATTACTCTTGAATTAGTATATTTATTTCATAAACTTTTCATATAACATTTTCACACCATATGAACTAGTAGGTATCTTATTGATAATTTCATAGAAATATTTCCTCCTGTTAAAAGACACCAAGTTATTAAAGTGTTTAGCAGCATTTTTTTGGGCTTAAAAAAACGAGTTTTGTTTTTTCCAGTATCATAATCAATTCTGAAATAATATATAGCTTCTGAAGTTTTTAATGAAGTATTTCCCTCTAGCTTTCTTTTCTTTGGTAAAATAGAACTATAACTTCTAAAATGTGGCCTGCTAAATAAATCAATTCAATTTTTAAAAAATATTATATATTCATATCCAGTTAAGTCAGCTTATATCTGACTTTGTTTAATATTATAGGTTGAGCCTGGAATATATGAAGATATATATTTCTAGAATATGTTCTTTATAAGATCCCTATATTTTACATTTTATATTGGATTACATTGTTAGAATTGACAAAGAATAAGCATAAAATTATTCTATATTCATAAGTCCAAATATACTTTTTTCTGTTACCACATAGCTCTTGTGAAAGAAAAAGATGAAGCTGTGATAACTTTCTCAAAATAGCCATTGGCAATTTATATCCCTTAATGAATAAAATATAACTAAAATTTCTTAAATATATTTAAAAGTCTTCACTGAAAATCAGTCACTTCGGTCTCAGTACTCAAATGATGTAACTGTAGGACCATCATAAGTAATTTTGTTACACTGTGTTTGCCATCAACTGACTTTGAATAATTTATCCTACATTATTGTTTAGGCATTTCTGGTCTTTTATGGCCTATCTCAAAAATACAGCTACTTGTGTTAAAGAATCAGCAATACATTACATATGTCCCTTCAACCTGGAGGTCAATATTTTCGGAAGAATTGGCTGTTAGAAAATCTATGTAAGTTGGCTGGGCACAGTGGCTTACACCTGTAATCCTAGCTACTTGGGAGGCTGAGACAGGAGAATCTCTTGAACCAGGGAGGCAGAGGTTGCAGTTAGCCGAGATTGCGCTACTGCATGCCAACCTGGTCACAGCAGGGCTCTGTCTAAAAAAAAAAAAAGAGAAAATCCATGTAAGTTTATGATATTTAGAAGAAATAGTTAAATTACATGCTGTTGTCTTTACTCCTAGTTCCATAAAAGGTAATAACATCTATACTAAAACAGGCCACTTAGTTTTATAGTATTTCAATTAAATTGTCATTTGACCATTTTTTCATCTCCAACTAAGTGAGCATTTGAAACCTTTGAAAAATGACTGTAAGGATATCACTCACCTTTCTTAGACATCAAGCATGATTTGAGTTTGTTATAGTATGTCACAAGGTAGGCTGTAAAGCAGTTTGACCTCGAAAGCATTTTTTACCTCTCCATTCATATATCTAATTGTGACTATGAGAGTATTAAATATTTGAATAGGGAAAAATATAGAATAGATAGCATGAGTGTAATTAATTCTAATAATGTTCAAATTGATTCTTCACATAATGTAGGGTGCTCTAAAGAATTGTATGTAGTCTTTTATATAAATCAGGTTTTTTAAAAATTGTTTCATATAAATGCAGTCATACACAGCATAACAATATGCTCGTCAACATGGACCACATAGAAGACAGTCGTCCTATAAGATTATAATGGAGCTGAAAAATCCTGTCATCTAGTGATGTCATAGCACAATCACTTTATTTTTTATACATTTAACTTTTTTAGTTTCTATTTACAAATTGAGTGTCACATAAATGTACAGTGTTTATAAAGTCTACACAGTGTACAGTAATGCCTCAGGCCTTCACATTTACTTCTTATTCATTTCCAACACCCAGAGCAACTTCAGGAACTGCAGTCTCCATCCATAGTGAGTGCTTTATATGGGTGGGAAAATTTTATCTTTCATATTATTTTTACTGTGCCTTTTGCTGTTTAGATATACAAGTACTTACCATTGTATTACAATTGTCTAAAGTATTCAGTACAGTAACATATTGTACAGGCCCGTAGCCTAGGAGCAACAGGCTGTAACACATAGCCTAGGTATGTAGTGTGCTGTTCCATCTAAGTTCAGGTAAGTAAATTTCATGTGTTTCCCCAATCATGAAATTGCCTAATGATACATTTCACAGAATATATTTCTGTCAATAAGCAGGACATAACTGTTTCCTGGAGTAGTATCTTTTAGTCTATTATGATTAAACATTTAGTTTGTGAAAGAAACTCTCTCTATTATTATTTCTTATATATGAGATTTATTTAACTGAGTATGATGTATGGATTAATATTCTAAAAATATTTAAACAGTAATATGTGCAAGGATGCATTCAAAAGAAACTGAAATTTTAGAAAATGAAGTAATATCAGTGCCATCTATCATCATAGCCCTGAAAGATAATCACTCAAAATTCTGACATAATGACTATAATATTATTCCTATATGCACACCACAATTGTGTAAATATCTAACCTATTTAGAATTATATTGCTATATATAATTATGTTCAGCCTTTTTCAGTCAAATTCTACTTTAGTGTCTTACATATTTTGAAAACCTTTAGTAAGCTTAAATGGTAAATGTTTGATGATTATTATAAAATATATTAACTGAACCAAAAAAGATAAAATAATAATATGTAATAAACATAATAAGGTTAACAAATTTAACAAAGATATATCAATATTATTTATACTTTTTATATACTATTTATCAATTGAATTCCAATCCTCTCTTTTAGATGTAATTACTATTTTTTTTAATTCCTTAAGTTATGTGTAATTTTGGGGAAATTTTTATATAAATGGGTTTATTCTTCAAATAATCTGATGGTGGAGTTCAGTCACATAAAAACAGGAAACTGTACAACATTCAACTTCATACTGCATAGTATTTTATTATGTCAATATATCTATTTTTTTTCCATTTATACTTGCTGTATTTCCTTTGGTCTGCCAACATAATGATATAACACAGTATGTAAATATGCAAGGATTACCTAGAGGTGAAAATTGCTACATCATGGATTTGCACGTTTTTAAATGTGTCAGATAATACTAAATTGTCTTCCAAAATCATTATAACATTTTACATTCCCACCAACAGTGTATAGCATTCCTTCTGTTCCATATTCTTGCCTAGACTTGATACATTTAACAGTTTTTAGGTGACCTTTAAAGTTCAGTATGATTTTTAAAACAAAAAGCAAAGAAAAAAAAAACACAGTTACTTTGCTTTGCCTTACTTTATTCAACAAGTTAAAACTCAATGTCTCTTGCAATAGTGTATGTACAATTTCACGATTATGTAGTACCTAATCTTAGTCTTTCTGTGATGGTTTATTTTATGTGTCAACTTGTCTAGGTTGTACTAGTAATACTACTGATTATGTAATCTGTAATTAATCTTGTGTTGCTGCAAAAGATTTTGTTGATATGGTATGTTAAAATATGTAATCAGTTGACTTTAAGTAAAGAAGATTACCATTGATAATGTGTGTAGCCCTCATCCAATCATTTGAAGGCTTTAAGAGCAAAAAACAGGTTTCCCAGAAAAGATGGTCTGCCTCAAGACTGAGGCATCAAATGCTGCCAGAGGTTTCAGCCTGTTTGATTCATTGAATTTCAGACCCAGGACTGTCGTATTACCTCCTTTCTTGGTTTCCAGCTTGCTGACTACCCTACAGATTTTGGATTTAGCAGACCCCATATTCACATAAACCAATTCCTTAAAATCTGCCCCCATCCTTCTCTCTCTCCCAGGTGGAATTCACAGTCTTATTTCTCCCTTTCTCGACAAAAGAGAAATAAGTTTGAGGGAAAAAAAAACACTTTGGAACATTGTTAATATATGTGTGGAGAAGTCATATTAAACATAGGACCAGTATATGTATCCAAATTCAAAGGTAGAAAAAAATCATATTATATTTCCTGGCCTTCACTGTCATTATTCTATTTCCCACTTAGTGTCCACCAAGTACTACAGACAAAAAAGATCTTTGTTATGTAAAACAAATTTTGAATTGTCATATAAACTTTGAAAATATAACAGTATACCTTTTAATATTTCTGCTCTTTAATAAGCTTTTTCATTGTGCAAAATATGCACATGAATCTTTGATTTTTTATTTAAATATATTTTAAACAGTAGCTCTTGATGTTTTTTGTAACAACATAGACTCATAATAACTTAATGCTCTAAACATCATAGCAAGTTTACATTTTATAAACTGTTTTATCAGACAAATATTCTGCTGTTTTACAGTCACCCCACAGAAATTGGATAGACTTCTACCCCAGATTCAATTTTGGGTCAGGATACCACAGGCAACACAGGAAAGGGATTTGAAAGAGATTGTCACTTACATAAGAAGGCTTTCTGGGGAGAGCAGGAAGCCTTCCAAACACTTCCAAAATGGTCTGAGAGCAGGGAAAGGTGACTACATTTTTTATAGATCTAAAGAGGCGTGGCCAAAGTGAAGTATATTTTTTGTATTATTTGGACTTCCAGCTGAGACTAAATGAGAGCGCATCATAGCTTCCTTATCAGTGTGACCAGATGTCAGGAAGAAATAAAAAATGGGAGGGAGGAGGCTTAGAAGCTCACAGCAGTGAAGCACCAAACATTTTTGAGTCTGACTGTTTATTACTTGCATATTGTAGGAGTTAAGAGTACGGTAATGCTATTGTTATTTCTTTTGAAATTATTGTTATATCTATTAGTAATCCTTGTAGTTTCAACCATTCTACTTTTGGATAATTCAGTAATAAAAAGAGGGGAAACTCCTTGCTTGTCCCTTTTTTAGAAATGTTACTGAATTCATGATGCATATTTTTATTATAGTAGTAGGCCCTTCCTATTTTCTAGCACAGGTGACAAATATAAAATTGGCAAAAATGATTATTGATTAAATCATAACTATTTTTGGAAATGTGGAAGATTAAATAACTTGAAAAAAAGCCTATTATAAACATTTATAAACACAGTCCTTTGACACAAAGTACTGTTTTGAGTTCAGAAAAGATTTTGAGAGAGAGCAAATACTTTCCTATTGATAAAAGCCATGAAAGATGGTAAATGAGAAAGTTGATATTGGGCTTCCTTTAGTGAGGAGCTGAGAGGAAATATTCATCTTTATAACCTCGAGGCTTGGTTAAGTGGGCTTTAATGCCCACTATAGTGCAAACCTTTGAATCTTTATGATGAATTTCCAGCTGAATATGAAGGTGTACTCTTAAAGGATCTTCTATATTAAACAAAAACATGAAGTAAAAATACATTTTTAAAATGTATGTATGCTACATTTCCAACTCAGCTCTCCATAGATTGCTTAGAGAAAAAAATAAAATGTTTATCTTAAGGATTTAAAAACTATGACTTTGTTCCTATTGTGTGTTCGGGATTCTCATTTATACTACTTACCTGGTCTGGTAGCCATGTGGGTGAAATTAACAAAAAGATAATCCAGAACTGATGGTATTCCCGGGATGCCTAGTATAAGCATTTAAAAAGACACTCTGAACCTACAAGCCTTGATCTGGCAACTAGGAATTTCCTCAGAATACATCTGTCTAAATATTGCCTCACGATTTAAAATGACAAGCAAGTGAGATAGGAGAAAATAGCCTATGGTGACTGAGGGTCCTTGCCCCAACAAATGCAAGTCTAATTATTTATTATTATAAAACCATTTCAGACAAGGACTAACTCTTAGGAATTAGAACTTAATATTCTGTTTGACCAGCAAAATTAGACATAGATGAAGAGAGCATCAGTAAATTAGGAGAAACCATTCTAGGCAATCACATATAATGCAATTTAGTAAGAGTAACATGTGAAAAGTGTAAGGGATATTAAGGATGGTATTAGATAGTCCATATACATTTAATAGAAACTTCAGAATAAAAATTTCAAGAAAATGAGGAGAAGGAAGTATGGATAGAGTAAATGAATAATAATTTTTTAGAAGTTGATTTTAAAATGGCCCAAGCAAGCTGAATTAAAGTAAATGCACATTTACACACTATAGTAGGACCACAGAAAAACAAAAATATAGGAAAGAAACAAATCTGCTATTAGTAATTGAAACACCCATCTTTTTGAAGACAGAAATAACGTTTGGAATCTTATGTATTCTCCCTATTAAACAAAATCAATAGATAAATACATATGGGAAACATGGGGAGGGTAATTCTAAATATAAATTTTAATCAGAAAGTGAAATGGTAAGTTCGTTAAGATTAAAAATAAAAGCATTATATCAACAACATTGTGGGAGGTTAAAAGACAAATTCATCAGCTGGAGGAAACCAAAGATAATTGAAAAGCAATCTAAGATGGTAAAATAGTCACTGACTTGAAAAAGCAAAAACCTCTTTTTAAAAGTTGATGCCCTTAATATCCTATACAAAATATCTTTCAAGGCCTCCAAAATTGCTTAGTTGATGAAGGCTGCATTGGTAGTAACACCTTTGACTCAAAGAGATACCTATGGAGCCTAATTTTCTGATGGACTGAGGTCTTTTCAACTAAATGTCTGTGGAACCACTGCACACCTTTTAGAGGGATCAAAATCTAGAACACTGGCACCACCAAGTGCTGGCTAATGCATGAAGATGCAGGAACTAATCCTCATTGCTGGAGGTAATGCAAGATGGTATAGCCACTTTGGAAGAGACATAGTAGTCCCTTAAAACACTAAACTTAATTATCATATGATCCAATCATGATTCTTGATCCATTCATGATTCCCAGAGGAATTGAAAACTTACATTCACACAAGCAGCACATGGATTTTTATGGCAGCTTCATTCATAATTGCCAATGCTTAGAAGCAACCAGGACATCCTTCAATAGATGAAAGGATAAATAAACCATGGTACAACCAGACAATGGAATATTATTCAACGCTAAAAAATATGATCTATCAAGCCACGAAAAGGCAAGGAGGAACCCTAAAGGTAAAGTATTACGTAAAAGAAGACAATCTAAGAAACTGACATATTATATGGCTTAGAATTTATGGCATTCTGGAAAAGGCAAAATTTTGGAGATGATACAAAGTTGAGTGTTTGCCAGCAATTAGGAGAGAGCCATGAAAAGGTGGTGTACAGAGAATTTTTAGGACTGTGAAAATGATTCGTATGATACTATGATGGTAGATACATGTTAAATATTTATCAAAACTCATAGGATGTAAAACATGAAGGGTGAATCCTAATGTAAAGTATAAACTTTGGTTGTGTCAATGCAGTTCATCAGTTATAACATATGTACCACTCTTTTTGGGGATGTTGATAATGGAAGAGACTGTACACGTTTGGGAGTAGTAGGTAAAAGGATATATAAGAATTTCTATACCTTCTCAATTTTGCTATGAACTGAAAACTTCCCTAAAAAATGTCTATTATAAAAACATTATCCATGGAGATCAAAAACAGGAGAAATCTAACTTTATAAAATTATAAAATTTAAGAAAAAAATCACTTATAAACAGTATAAACAGTAAGAAAAAAATCACTTAACCAAGAAACCAGTTAGTTTGAGCAATATTATGTTTGTTATTATTATGGCTGTTGTTGCTGCTGCTGCTGTAATATCCCCACACTAGTGACAACAGGAAAATATATAAGTCAAAACTGAAATTGCATTTATAATACTATTTATGTCAGTTTACAAAACATGTCTATAGCTCGTCTGGCAATGTTGATTCCTTGAGTACTCTCAGCTGAACTAACTACTACCTCCTCAGTGACTATCAAATCATTCTCCCCAGACCTCTTTCCTAGCACTTATCATGTAAGATCCAATATGTTCTGAACCTGAAAATAAAATCCATTCAAAAAGTTTGAGGACTCAAAACTCCATTTACATTCAGATTTTCTAACAAAAATATTTATTTGTCATGAGGCAATCTTCTAGTTTGTATAATTTTAATCAAGTTTCCAGTAGTAAAATTTTAGGGGCAGAAATCGTGGTTATTAATATATATACATATTTATGTGTTATTTTGTATTTTATAAATAACAATATACTATAGTATGTGTATATAGGTGTGTATACATATATATTTCTTAACATAAGTGTTCAAAATATTAAGTGAGTGTGGGGAGTATTGAGTACTTTATGATGAATACAAATAATTGCTTTTTGGAGATTTCAATAAAATAGTTACTTCAAGTTGCAATAAGTCAATTAAAAAGCAGAAGTATTTTAAAAAGGTGTCTTACATAAAAGTTTTCTCCCCGAAATATCATCACGGGCTGAAAATTAACAGCTATTCATCTCTGCTCACTTTGGTGTGTTAGTTTCCAATCCATTAACTCTAACAAGTTAATAAAAGCACATATTTTAAAGAAAATATTGAAAAGAGCTATGTATTATGAATACAGAAATTATATAGAATTCATCTATATCATCAACCTATAAACTAGACTATTCATTTTAAGAAAGAATGTATTTCATTACTATATGACCTTTAATGTTTCTATATTTCTGTTTCTGTGTTATATATTCTTTATATTCTAAATATATCCTAAATTCTTTACCAAATGCTAAATAATCTTCTCCTTAGAAATTTATTTTCTACACAGAGAGAAAAAAAAATGCTTAAGCTATTGATTCAATGCTTCAACATATGGAGACAGTTTCTGTTTTGTGATTTTGTTTGTTTGTTTGTTGGAGACTGAGTCTGGATTTGCCACCCAGGCTGGTATGGAATAGCACGATCTCTGCTCATTTCAACCTCTATTTCCCAGGCTCAAGCCATCCTCCCGCTTCAGCCTCTCAAGTGCCTGAAATAACAGGCATGCACACCCAGCTAGTTTTTGTATTTTTAATATAGATGGCGTTTCTTGCCATGTTGGCCAGGCCAATCTCAAACTCCTGGGCTCAAAGCAATATACCTACCTCTGTGCCTCCCAAAGTGCTGGGATTACAGACATGAGCCACCACACCTGGTAGAGACAGTTTGTTTTAATCCTCATGACATTTTTCACTAAATAAATAAACAAAATATTTAGAAAATATACTATACTTATAATTACTTGATAAAGGGTTTCCATTATTAACTAAGAATATTCATATGAAATATATAAAACTACCAACTTGTAAACTTGTAAAATCAACTTCTAAATGTATCTTTCATTAGATTATATATGAATGCTTTTGAGGTCATTTTATTAGGTTGGGGCTAGTATCAGCTTTTTATCACTATTATGATCTGGAAACTTGTATTTTATGATAAAAATAAGTGTAGCTGTGTATAATGTATCTCTGATAGTGTGTCTGTATAAATTTGAATTTCAAACAGTCAATCAGTAAATTCCTGTATTTAAACTGTTATAGTTTTTGTTAAGTAGCATATATTTAACAATGACATTTTATCAAATTGATTATCAGATCAAAGACCTCAGAGGAAATGAGACATCAGGATGGACAAATTGATATCAAAAGCGTAGAGTGAGAAGTTTGAATTATCTGAAGAAATCAGAACTAGATTGCACATTATAAAGTGGGACTGAGGACAACCTGTGGGATTTATTTGAGGGAGGGGATAAGAATAATATATAAGTGTTAAGTTAGAGCCAAAATAGGGGAGAGTAGGAGGGAAAAAAATGTCTTCTCTTTTGTCATAGATTTGCCTAAGGCTTCCTGACAAAACAAAGCTAGGGAGAAAATGTTCGCTGTTTAACAAGAAATAGCTTTGAAATAACAATGAGTATGGTACTGAACCAAAAACGCATTAGGTTATTTATTCCTCAAAAGCCATGCTATGAGCCAGGGCTGTTTTCATTGGCATTTTATACAGGGGAGAATATAAACCTACATTTTTCTAAAAATCACACAAATAGTAAATTCCAAATGTTAAGCCACATACGTTTATTTTTTATTAGAAATTGTATTCAAATAAAAAATTTGAGATTTGCAAGTTAAATGAGGCAAAATAGTAAAATTATCTAATATTTAAGGCAAAGGGAACTTCTTTGATTATAAGTATTGTTGATAATCTTTTATTTCTACATAGATGATAATTTTTTCTCAATTTTTTTACTAATTACTTTCAGATATAAATTGTTTCCTATTCTTGTTTCTTGTTCTGCTTCTAGGAGTTTATTTTATTTCTAATATTTCTAAGTCCTTAACTTTACTTATGCAATTATTAGTTATTAGATATAGAAGTCACTTAGTATAGAAGGAGGGTTTCTTGCCTGAAGAAAAGTACCTACTACCAGCAGGATACCACCTAATCATTTTTCAGTCTGTTCAGGTAGCTATAACAGAATGCCACAGACTAGGTAGGCTACAAACAAGAGCAATTTCTTTCTTACCATTCTGGAGGCTGAGAAGTCCAAGCTGCTGTCAGCATTGGTGTCTGATGAGGGGCTGTTCCCTGATTCATAGATGGTTGTCTTCTTACTGAGTCTTCACTTGGCAGCAAGTTCAAGAGATCTCTCCGGACCTGACCTTTTAAATAAAGGCACTGATTCCATTCATGGGGGCTCTATCCTCATAACCTATTTACCTTCCAGAGGCCTGCCCTCCGAATACTATCACAAAAAGGGTTAGAATTTCAACATATGAATTTGAGTGTGACACAAACATTCAGTCTATAGCAAATAGTAGACTATTTCCTGCTTCTTCATTAGGCCTCCCCTGCTTTCTAATTTTGACATGGATATGACCACCCATTATTCATTCTTTGCAAGGTGTTATGACACAGAGTCAGTTTTAAATAATAGTATTATTTTAGGAAACTTGCTTTTTCTCCCATGATATAATTCCTTACTATTTTATGTGACATTAAGTCATGAAGAAGAGCAAGGAATTTAAAATAAAAAATCTGAACGGACATTTTTCAACAGAAGACATACAAATGGCCAACAGAAATACGAAAAAAAAAAAATGTGGCATCCTAAGCATAAAGGAAATGGAAATCAAAAGCACAATGAAATGCCACCTCAATTCAATTAGAATGGATACTGTCAAAAAGATGAGATAAATGCTGTCAAGGACACAAAGAAACAAAATTTGTGTGGCGCTGGTGGGAATGTAAATTAGTAAAGCCATTATGGACAAGAGTATGAAGTTTCCTCAAAAACTTAAAAAATAGAAATACCATATGATCCAGCAATCTCACAATGGGGCATATATCCAAAGCAAATGAAATCAGTATTCGAAAGAGATATCAGCTCTCCTGTATTTATTGCAACACCTTTCACAATAGCCAAGATGTGGAATCAACCTTTGTCCATCAATGAGTGAATGGATAAAGAAAATGGGGTTTATATACACCATTCAATAGTATTTAGTCATAAAAAACAAATTCATGTAATTTTTTACAACATGGATAAACCTAGAGGACATTATATTACATGAAACTAGCTAAGCACAGAAGGCTCTAACTTAACACTTATATATATTATTCTTATCTAGTCCCTCAAATAAATCCCACAGGTTGTCCTCAATCTCACTTTACAATGTACAGTCTAGTTCTGACTTCCTCAGATAATTCAGACTTCTCACTCTACTATTTTGATACCAATTTGGCTATCATAATTTCTCATTTCCTCACATGATTTTATATATAGAATCTAAAAAAGTTGATCTCACTAGCCTTTGCTTTTATAGTCTGCTCTTGCCAGTTATACAGTGTATGTATGCTTTCACCTTTAGACTTGGATGTGTTTTCAACTCTTCAGGCATAACTAATGTAATCAGAGCCAAGATATGTGTGTGTCTGTGTATGATACATATGTATAATATATACACACATACATGAAATGTATTGGGCATCTAATCTCTGAAAGATCAACTAAATAGAAATACTGGAGACCTATTCAATTTATAGGAAAGATGCTTTGCCTTACTTATGTCAGGTTTAGAACTATGGGAGGCTTAAGCTAAAGAAGGTTCTTTTATTGTACACTTGTTCTGCCCTTATTTTTTGAAGGTTCTGACTTAAGACTGCTATATCAGAAGAAACATTTTAACAAAATATCTTAGCGGAGATTAACACCCCCCATTCGTCATCTCTTGACAATGACGCTTTCTTACTCCATTCATCTAAAAGTTAGTTATTTGAAATTTTGTCTTTGTGTTTGTTTAGCTTCAAGGTCTTTGACAAGGTTGCATGTTAGGGATGACTGAAATAATTCCAAAGAGCCTTGTTTGAATAGCTGTAAAGAAATGTGTTTGAACTAGTGTGATACAAAACCATACAGCATGGAAATTCCCTGTGTTTAAAAAAATATATATGAGTTTGTGAAATTATCTTTATTTTTTTGGCATCAAACTGTTACATGAATTAAGTCAGATATTGGCACTTTCCCATATATATATTTATTTATTTTAATACAAAGAAATATAGAATAGTATAGTAGTTACCAGAGGCTGGTAGGGTGGGAAGAGAGGGAGGGATGAGAGAGGTTGGTCAATGGATACAAAGTTACACTTATCTAGGAGGAAGAGGTTCTGGTTTCTGTTGCACAATAGGGTGACTATAATCAACAGTAATGTATTGCACATTTGAAAATAGCTAGAAGAGAGGATTTTGAATGTTCTCACCACAAAGAAATGACAAGTGTTTGAAGTAATGGATATGATCAGTACTCTGATCTGGTCAATATATAAATGTATGGAAACATCACACTTTACTCCTTAAATACGTACAATTATTTTTACATCAATTACAAACAAAACCTTATAAAATACAGCTGGATAGAAGAAAGATGACCAAGTGTTTGATAGATCAGTAGGGTGACTATGGTTTATGGTCATCTATTGCATATTTCAAAACAGCTGGAAGAGAATAATTTTGATATTTCTAGCATAAAGAAAAGACAAATATTTAAGGTGATTTGTATATAAATTATACTGAGTATATCTTTACAAATTATATGAATGTACTAAATTATCAGATGTACCCTAAAATATGTACATCTATTATGGATCAATAAAAATACATTAAAACAAAATATAACTGTAAAAAATAACCATCTATTTTTAAAAAGAATGAAACAACTAAAGACAAGAAATATAACTATGGAAATCTGTAAAATGGGAGGAGTGATGAGGAAAAAGGTGTTTACTCAAAATTAAATACCAAGTTTACATTGGCAGAAAAATCTAAGATCGCATACAACTGTTGAAGTGTGCTTAAAAATATTTTTGCTGAGATGCTCTAATGTATATTTAATTTCTCAGTCTTTGATTTGATTTGATTTATTTTGTCTTTAGCTTTTACTCTGTCTAAAGAGTAAAAGAACTAGCAACTCCTTAGCACAGTCTCTTCCCATGTAAGGTTGGTAGTCAGCCAGTGTACCACTGTGCAGATAGATCAGTTTATTTTTTAAAGACCTAATCACTTTTGAGATTAAGGTAGCATCAGCATTGTTGGCAAACATGGATTTGTCTCTGCATAAGCATTTAAAATATAATTTTTTGTATTCATTTTTCTACTGTTCCTATAAAAAATTACCACAAATCATCTAAGATTCTGGAGGTCAGAAATCCTAAAATCAAGATATCAGTTTTATGGCAGGTCAGCATATCAGTGTTCAAAATCAAGGTTCATTTCTTCTCTAGGTTGTAGTGGAGAATCCATTTCATTCCATTCTTCAGCTTCTAGAGGTCACCTGTATTCCTTGGGTTGTGGCCCCTTCCTCTGTCCTCAAAACATCATCTCCATCTCTGCTTCCATGTTCATATCTCCTCTCTTGCTTTGATTCTGTTGTCTTTCTTTTATTAGAGCACTTGTGATTCCATGGAGTGCATTAGCATAATCCAGAATGATCTCTCCACCACAAGTATTTTAATCTAATCACATCTGCAAAATCCTTTTTGCCATATAAGGTAATATATTCACAGGCTCCAGGGATTAGGACATGGACACCTTTGCATGTGTATATTGGAGAGGGTGGGGCAATATTCAGTCTGCTACTCCCCTGTCTCTGTTTTTCTGTATCTATTTTTTTCTATTCTCTCTAAATCTTGGTCCTTTTCTGTGACTATTGCTGGCCCTGTTGGTCTCATTATTGGACAGATTTCTCAAGTCATAGGTAAGCAGATCATTACACAGTTGACTTATTTGACTCTAGACCCAGACTCTACTCTGGTTAAGTTGTAGTCAGAGTCAGCAGGTCACATGACACAAAGCACATAAACCTGTGTGCAGAATTACATTGGCTATTTTATTCTGCTGGAGCTATGAGTATGGCAGGCATTCAAAATCCAGCGGACTCTTTCCTGGTACTCAAATATTCCTTCACTGCTAATGAAACTGATCATCCACCTCCTTGTCTGTGAGTCCAGTTGACTCTGAATGAGCTGAAATCTGATTAGATGGAGAAGCCATGGCTTCCAGGTAGAAGGAATCGCACATGGAAAACATGAATGCATAAACTGTGTGATTCTTTCTGGGACATATGAGCTTTTCAGTAAAATTGTCATTTTGGAATATTGGTGATCATGGAAAGCCAGATATGGGGAGTTTGAGAGGTAGAAAGCAACTAGGGCAAGAGAGACTGAGTGTTTAGCATATTCCTTTCAGTAACACTGTAAAGCTAGTATTTATATGATGCAACATAGGAGGCACGAAGATTAACAGAAAACTTGTGATGATTCTTATTAGACATGCATAGCACTAAAAATCAATACAGTAATAGTAATGAGAAAGAAGTAGTTAAGAAGCATAACAAATTGTTAAGACATATTGCCAGGATGTACTGCCTGTGAATGGAGGAGGAGGAATTTTTGTAATTTTTACACTTTTTTGGTGTTGATTCCATAAATGGGATTGAAAATGTACCAAAATTTTTTTAAAAAGCCATTAAAGAGTGAGGGCACATGATGGGATCAGGCTTTATTATGTTCCTGAGACTTACGCAAACATTTTTAAGACTACATCATAGCAGCTTATCTTCTTGTTAAATAAGAATATTAGAAAAATAGGTCAAATAAATATAGTAGGTTACTTTTCATGAAAGCATTATTCATAAGCTCCCAGTGACTAAGACATATAATTGTAGATGTTACGATAAAAATGTATTGATTCACAACCAGGTAAGAGACAGTATGCAATGATGTCAGCCTAAGAGGGTTCTAGCACATTCCTTTAGAAAATAAATTTGTTTATGTCCATTGTAGTTATAAACAGTTAACATTGTAACTTGAAAACTATGAAGTAGCTATAACCACCAGCAATGTGTATGCCAACAGGCAGGAAGGCATGGTGCATAATTTATATAGCAGAAAACTCATCTATAATATTTGGACAACAAAGAGTGAAGGGCCAAAACTAATAAGAAGCTTTTGAAACTGATAAATGTAAGGTTTTAACCCCAAATCTAAAAAGCCCACTCTGCAAAGGATAGGCTTACTTAGGAATAGCATGTGTTGGAGAGATTGTAGGTTCTCCCTGGCAGTGAAATCAATATGAATCAATAGTGTAATGTTGCTCCAACAGAACTAATGGGATCATATATTTCATGAATGGAAATATAGTAACCAGATTGAAGAAGTGATTTCCGGGCACCTAAGTCATTTCTGGGTAGCATACCTTGGGGTGCATGGTAAGATAAGAATACATTTAGAGAATGATAACCCAAAAAGTGAAAATCACTGTTGTTGGGGACCTAGGAGGTACCTAATACTTTACAACTGCTTTATGTACATTATTTCCTTTATGTAAATAATTAAAGTCTGTTAGGTGATGGTGATGAAATATCTATGAGTGCCACCAGGAGAAATGTCCAGTGTAACTGTACCAGCGGCTGTGCTGGTATAATTACACCGGTGACCTAGCATCTGATTCCTGACCACAGGCTCCATCAGAGATGGTATTTCATCAACTCAACAAAAATGAACACATTCCTCAGAACTGACTCAAATTCACCAAGTTTACAAAGCCAGACTTTACCCAGTTATTACCCAGATTCTGTCTGGCTTTGTAAAACCAGATTTCAAGTTGTAACTTGAAAACTATAAAGTAGTTATAACAACCATTTACATGTATGCCAAAAAGCAGAAAGGCATGACACGTTTTAATAATAGTGAGGTGGAAAACAACCTGCAACAAATTGGATTGAATTATCAGGCAGCAGTGCCTTATTTTCTGTTCTTTATTGGTAGGTTCTTCATGGTCGTATTCCAAATTGTGCCTTATATCATTAGTCTTTTGTTCTATACCTGCAAAAACTTAGACTTGAGTGAAGAATCTTTTAATCAGTAGCAGACTTACAATCTATTTTCCTTCTGGCTCTAGATTTATGCTCTTATACTCTTCCTTCTTGCTTGGAAGACTAGTGGTCAAGAAGAATCAAATGGAGTTTAGGCTTAGAGTTTTGAGAAAAGAAATCTTAAGGAGAATGTAACTGCTATGTAATTTATATATACATAACATGATTTATATATATTTTATATATAGTTATATATAAAAACTATATGTAGTTTCCAAATTATATATATATAACTATATATAGTTATATATATAGTTTCCAAATTATATATATATCACTATATATATATAAAAATTATACTTTCCAAATTTTATATATATATATATATATGTACATTACTTTATATATAACTATATATCTATAAAATTTTGGAAACTATATATATATATATAGTTGGGCATTGTTGGGGCTCCCTCCTCCACAGGGTCCTGTTAGAATTTGCAATGCTTACTTGGTACCTATTGAAGAGCAAAAGGCCCCTTATACTTAGTATTTTGTGGTTAACATAGATGTCTTCTCAGTAGAAAGTTGTTTGATTCCTAAGATAAATGACTCTTCTGTGCCTACCGGGATTCCATGAGTCTATGACTCCTTTCTTGCTCAATCTCAATGCCACCAAGTGGTGGGATGTAGTCTCTTACATTTATACAATGGCTCCATCAATTTAGGAGTTCACAAAACACATGAAAAATTATATTCAGGTAAATTTGCTTTGGTCTTGAAAACTTCCCTAGCCCCAAATCTGACTAATATTATGAAAAAGATGTGAGTGAAAAGAGTTGTAGTACAGATAAACAATAATATATCTGCAATATTTTGTCTATATATATTTCTTCAAATATTTGAAAGATTTCCAAACAGAAAAGGGATTCATTTTTATTCCATGTATATCCAAGGAATTATATAAAGCCAATGGATAAAATGAAAGATGTGGATAATTTTGCTAGGTTATCCTTCTAACTTGTAAGGACTGAATTTTTTGGAAGTGTAAGGCTTTGGACTAATCTATTTATAGACTGGCAAATAGAAGACACTTTGAGAATTGTGAGACGGTTGATTTGTACCTGCTTTCTTTTCAAATGTTAAGAAAAGTTAATTCATCTTAACCCTCACTGATGCTATTATTAGTTTTGATAATTGCTATCACTAGGCCACCTTAACTAGAAATTTTTCCATCTGTTATTTCTTTATAAGTGAAAATCTATTCTCTTCTAGATGTCACCTGTCCAACAAAACATGTTTTGTTCATTCTTTGCAATAAACTGTCCAATCACTTTACAACAGTTTTAGCATTATTTGTACTATTTGGGTTTTTTTTGGAAGATGTACTTTTCTCATGAGCCACACATCACTTGACTTAAAAACAGGCTTATTCTGAATGTTACCTGTTTATTAAAAGTTTAGAAAGAGCTATTGTTCTAAAAATATTTATGTCATTTTTGTTCCTTTATTCCTAAATTCTTGATTATTTTGTGTCTGAGATTTTCCTGTACTTCAAATAAAGCCACTAAAAGCACATAAAAAGAAAATTAAGAAAACTGTTTTATATTTAATTTATATTTTATTTTTACAAATATATAACTATTATAGTTACATCATCATTGGTAAAATTAACTCACTTCAAGGTTCATATTTCATACTTAACCAACCTAACTTCCTTGTTATATTTAAGAAAGAAATCTCTTTTCAGTTTTAAAATTTTGGTAATTTGAGAATTTATCATCCAACAAAACTAGCCTATTGTAAATCAGAGCTATAAAATCACCAAGCCTATGAAAAGTTGTGTCAAGCATGAAATTAATACTTTTGAGACACTTTTATGAGAAATATATTAAATCCAATAAGTTCCTTTGTTCCAGAACCCTGCAGACGTTAGTGAAATAACTATAAATTTATCTCTTTTAACTAAATGGAAATGTTCACATTAACATTTGTATTCTTATAATAAGTTTTATTGTATATTATTGCTACATTTTTAAACTCTGAACATGATTAATTTGTTTCTACAAATCTTGTTTTCCTGGGGTATATACAATTATATCATATTTGATATTACAAATTTTTCATTCTTTATTATATCACTTTAATTCTAGAACTTCAAACGTTTCATTAGGCTGTGCTTTAACTGCTTATAATATGTAACATACTATTGGTGTAAAAATCCATCTTGCCACCTTAATTATAATATCAAGTTAAAACTAAAATTCTCTAAAATTTCATTTTTTCCTTTTTTCATTATTCCTTTTTTCTCTTTTTCCTTTTATTTCTTTTCTCACATATATAAGGCAAGTATCTAATTTATAACCTATATTTTTATTTTAGGCCAATTCCAGGAAAACTCAAAGTAAACTATGATATTCCTTTATTCATATGACCAATACTTACTGATTTTCTGACTTATGTACTTAACATATAGTTTCTAATTTGAAGTTTTTTTGAAATACACATTTTTTTGAAATACACAATGCATGATTCTATGTTCAAATCCATGTAGGAGGACAACATGGAGTGAAATGTGAACTCTGCAACTAGACTCTTTGGGTAAAAAATCTTGTTCTGATGGAGTAAACTGAACCCCCATGCATCTTCAGGTATTTTAGCATGGAAATAATAATATTACCTTCTTCAAAAGAAAAAGGAAAATATACATTAAAACTTATATTTTATTTAAATATATAACTATATATAAAACTGTATATAATTGTAATTTCATAATTAAATATATAACATTTTATATTTTATAAATTTATATGTGACCATTATAGTACATATTTACATATTGTATTTATTAAAATACTTCAAGTATTATCAATTATAATATATATTTCATATATATCAAGAATACTTTGATGGTATATATATTTATATATTATGATACATTTTTATATTATATATTTAAGCAATTCTTAGGATGACATAATAATGAGTATTAAATGCATTTTAATTATAGTAATACTTTCTTTTTTTGATTTCACCATTTTTCTGTCTTATTTCTTGCCTTACCTCTTATCCTCGTCCAAGCACAAAAATCAAGTTGTAGCAAATAAAGTTGCATATAAATCTGCCTTTGTGGTACAAAAGTAAAATAATTATAGCATAAATTAAAGGATACATTTATGGCACATTAGAATAACCTTAGAAGCTAACAACTGCTTTTAAGAATAAACACCTGGTACAGTTAGTCACCGGTCAGCCTTTTAAATAAAGACGACTGCAGGTGAGACTCGTAAATAATCTTTTTAAAAAGAAAATAAAGTATAGGACAGAAATGACCATGTCCTGTCAACATTTTATAACTCTTTTAGCTTCATTATGCGTGTTTTATTTCTTCTTACTTATGGGAGGCACACACGAGCTAGCCATTAAAGACCTTTTTTTCCTATTGTTCATGCGCTTGTGTGACACACATCCCTTGAGTGTGGCTGAACTTACTGACTCGTTTCTAATAAGCAAAATACAACAAAAGTGTTGGTATGTCTTCTCTAAGATTAGATTACAACCAAAGCTTGGTTTCCTTCTTGCTTACCTTTTTTGCTTTCTCGCCCACTGGGGGAAGCCAGCTGCCATGTTTTGAACTGGCCTAAGACAAAGACTGATGATTCTGGAAACCAGCCAGCAAGGATCTGCTAACAGCCATGTGTGTGAATGTGTAAGCCAATTTCCCAGTTGAAACTTAAAACATTTGTAGTGAGAGCTAACACTACGATTGCAGCTCAGTGAGAAATCCTGAGCCAAAGGTGCCCTTAGAAACTATGAAATAATAAATATTTGCTGTTTAAGCCAGTAAGTTTTGGAGTAATTGTTGGATGGCAATGGATAACTAATACATTAACATCATGTCTTTTTTGGCACTGATTAGCACAAAAGTTCATAAAAGGGAAAGATTCTGTGTGCTTTTCTGCAGGTGATGTGACCAATATAAGGCAGATTAGGATGACTTCTTGGTAGGCTACTTGAAACAGACGCACATTAAGTGCATCATGAAATCGCATAGTGGAGTACAAATGTGCTTTTAGTTTAAATGTGGACTTAATTAAAAGGGAATTAATTAGAATACAATGTTATGGAAGAAAATGGAATTAAATGGTAGAAAATAAAATAGGAGATAACAGAATAGGAAATGTCCTCTTGTTTGCAAGTATTGAAGATTAAGTATTGGCTGTGTGTGTGTGTATGTGTGTGTGTGTGTGTCTATGTGTGTATTAGAGGTCCTAAGAACATGCACAGGTTCAGTGAGTTTCTGGAGGACCCTCAGTACTCAAAACTCACAGCTATAATTTATTAATCTCAAAATTAATGAATGAATTAATCTAAAAGATGTGAAGGCTGAATTTTTAAGAATG
This sequence comes from Cheracebus regulus, assembly GCA_963574635.1. Lineage (NCBI taxonomy): Eukaryota > Metazoa > Chordata > Mammalia > Primates > Pitheciidae > Cheracebus > Cheracebus regulus. The sequence goes on along the minus strand of CAUYQU010002428.1, from coordinate 2,652 downwards.
TAGGCATAGACTTCCTCTATTTTCCTCAACCTCTTTCCCCATTACACAAATACAGATGTCACATATCATGAGGTTCTTCCTTCAGCAGCAATATACAACCACACATGTTCCATATTTCTACCCAGAAATGCCTGGGTGTGTCTGAGTCCAAGGTTTTTATTATGGGGCCAGTCATACAGAAGCCGAAACCAGCCACAACTATTGGAATTTCAGACTTCAGGAAGGAAAAGATGTGTTCAGCAGCCCAGCTTGGGAAGAACAGCCAGGTTCCAGGCTGCTATCCAAGGGCCAACCCCACAAAGGCAGTTTTTGAAAGTAACTACTTCAGACCTGCTGTATTAGTTCCTTCCCCACACAGTACCTGCCTACATTTGCATACTGTCTACATTCACATACTGCAAAATGGCCCCAGTGTATGTTATTCCCTTCTATGGGGCCATGTGTTTTCATCACTCAGCTCCCACTTATAAGTGAGAACAGGAAGAATTTGTTTTTCTTTTCCTGCATTAGTTTGCTAAAGATCATGTCCCCTAGCTGTATCCATGTCCCTGCAAAGGACATGATATCATTCATTTTTATGGCTGTATAGTATTCCATGGCATTTTTGTACCACATTTCCTTTATCCAGTCTTCTGTTGACGGGCATTTAGGTTGATTCTACGTCTTTGCTATTGTGAATAATGCTCCAATAATCATACATGTGTATGTGTCTTTATAATAGAACAATGTATATTTCTTTGGGTATATATCCAGTAAAGGAATAGCTGGGTCAAATGGTATTTCTGTCTTTAGGTCATTGAGGAATTGCCACAATGTCTTTTCCAATTATTGAACCTAATTTACACTCCCCCAAACAATGTGTAAGTGTTCTAAAGAAATAGATAAAAGAGGAAATAATACTGGGCATGGTGACTCACATTTGTAATTCCAACTTTGGGAGGTTGAGACAAGTAGATTGTATGAGCTCAGGACTTCAAAACCAGCCTTGGCAACATGGCAAAATGCCATCTTTACAAAAGATACAAAGGTTAGCCAGGTATGGTGGCATGGGCCTGTAGTTCCAGCTACTTGGAGGCTGAGGTGAAAGGATCAGTTGAACCTTGCCGGCACCAATGCAGTGAGCTGTGATTGCACCACTGTACTCAAGAATGGGTGACAGAGTGCGGCCTTGTCTCAAATAAATAAATAAAACAAAAACAAACAAAAAAAGACAAAATAAGTGATAACTGATTAAGAATTATTTTCTGGGAGATTCAGTGAATCCAAATATTAGAAAAATATTAGTAGACATTACCAGAAGTAGTAGAACATTCATATTTCACAGAATTAATTTTTTAAATTTTTTACTATTATACTTTATGTTCAGGGGTACATGTGCAGAACATGCAGGTTTGTTACATAGGTATGCACGTACCATGGTGGTATGCTGAACCCATGAATCCATCACCTACATTAGATATTTCTCTTAATCCCATCCCTCCCATAGACCCCATCCTTTGACAGGCCCTGGTGTCTGATGTTACCCTCCCTGTGTCCATGTGTTCACATTATTCAACTCCCACATATGAGTGAGAACCTGCAGTGTTTGGTTTTCTCTTCTTGTGTTAGTTTGCAGAGAATGATGGTTTCCAGCTTCATCCATGTCCCTGCAAAGGACAAGAACTCATCATTTCTTATGGCTGCATGGTATTCCACGGTGTATATGTGCCACATTTTCTTTATCCAGTCTATCATTGATGGACATTTGGGTTGATTCCAAGTCTTTGCTATTGTGAATAGTGCAGCAAAAAACATACATATACATGTGTCTTTATAGTAGAATGATTTCTAATCCTTTGGGTATATACTCAGTAATGGGATTGCTGGGTCAAATAGTATTTCTGGTTCTAGATCCCTGCGGAATCACCAAACTGTCTTCCACAATGGTTGAACTAATTGACACTCCCACCAACAGTATAAAATCGTTTCTATTTCTCCACATCCTCTTCAGCGTCTGTTGTTTCTTGACGTTTTACTGATCACCATTCTAACTGGTATGAGATGGTATCCTAATGTGGTTTTGATTTGCATTACCCTAATGACCAGTGATGATGAGCTTTTTTTCATATGCTTGTTGACTGCATAAATGTCTTCTTTAGAGAAGTGCCTGTTCAAATTCTTTGCCTGTTTTTTGATGGGGTTGTTTTTTTCTTGCAAATTTGTTTAAGTTATTTGTCGATTCTGGATATTAGCCCTTTTTCAGATGGATAGATTACAAAAATTTTCTCCGATTCTGTGGTTTGCTGTTCACTCTGATGAGAGTTTTTTGTTTTTTCTGTGCAGAAGCTCTTTAGTTTAATTACATCCCTTTTGTCAGTTTTGGCTTTTGTTGTCATTGCTTTTGGTGTTTTAATCATGAAGTCTTTGCCTCTGCCTATGTCCTGAATAGTATTGGCTAGGTTTTCTTCTTGAGTTTTTATGATATTAGGTCTGACATTCAAGTTTTTAATCCATCTTAAGTTAATTTTTGTATAAGGTGTAAGGAAGGGGTCCAGTTTCAGTTTTCTGCAGATGGCTGCCAGTTTTTCCAGCACCATTTATTAAATAGGGAATCCTTTCCCCATTGCTTGTTTATGTCAGATTTGTCAAAGATCAGATGGTTGTAGATGTGTG
>CAUYQU010002427.1:0-26769 GCA_963574635.1 Cheracebus regulus | reverse complement strand
GCTAGATGTCAGCCTGAGCTCTCCTTTATGAGGTGTCTCTTTGGTTATATGGGGGTCAGGGAGCTGCTTGAGGAGACAGTCTGTCTCTTCTAGGAGCTCAAGTGCTGAGCTGTGAGCTCCGTTGTTCTGTTCAGAGCTGCTGGGCAGGTACGTTTAAGTCTGCTGCAGGGGGACTCATAATTGCCTTTTTCTCCAGGTGCTTTGTCCTGGGAAGGTGGGACTTTATTTATAAGTTTCTGGGAAGTTGGGGCTTTATTTATAGTGCTGCTCCCTATGCTCTGCCCAGTGAGGGGGTAGCATAGTCACAGTCTGCCAGCAGAGGCGTTGCTGAGCTGCCGCGGGCTCTGCCTAGCTACTGTGTGAACTTCCTTGCACTTTTATTTATAGGGGTATAGTTAGGACTGCCTCAGTAATGGTGGACTGCCTCAGTAATGGCGGACTGCCTCAGTAATGGCAGACTGCCTCAGTAATGGCGGACTGCCTCAGTAATGGCGGACTGCCTCAGTAATGGCGGACTGCCTCAGTAATGGCAGACACCCTTCCCCCCACAGAGCTGGACCATCCTGGGTCCAGCTGTGCTTGCTATGAAACTCTCAATCCAGAGTGTTTCGGATTGCTGGTCTTTGTTGGGGTGGGACCAGCTGAGCCAGATCACCTGGTTCCCTGTTTCAGCCCCCCTTTTTTTTCAGTTGAACACGTGACTCTGTCTCCCAGTTGTTCCAGTCGCCATTTGAAACTGCCTGGATTTGTGTGAGTTTTTGTGCGGAGACCTGCTGCACCAGCTGAAACAGCCACACTGGAGACTCATGGTGCTTTTCTGCCTGGGAATCTCCTAGTCTGGGCAGTAAAAATTCATTTGGAAATGCAGAGATCACTCACCCTCTGCGTTTTCACTGGGAACTGCAATGCAGAGCTGTTCCTATTTGGTCATATCAGATCCTTCTCTGAGGGATTAAATTTCTATGTAATCCCTTAGATTTGCCTTCAATATATAAACTTTTAAATCATTTTCAAGTTGTTATAATTTTTTTCCCCAATCTGGCATCCAATAAAGTAGTAATCATTTTTTTCTTCTAATCTGGCATCAAATTCAAGAAAGATTAGAAGCAGCATATGTGACCACGTGCTGTTGCAGGTGGCAAAGCCCTTGTTTTCATTTTTACAGGTTGCCTTAGGGTTTGTAGTATATGCCTTTAACTTACCACAGTATAACTTTAAATGATACTATTTCACTCAAATGTAGTATAAGAACTCATAAAAATGTTTACATTTCTCTCTTTATTTTTGTGCTATTGTGATATATTTTACTTCTTCATGTTTATAGACTGTGCAACACATTGCTATTATTTTTGCCTTGATTAATTATTTTAAAGTGACTTAAATTATAAGGAATACTTATTTTATATTGTTTTTACAACATACAAGTTGTTACAATTTTTAATTTTAAAAACTTCTCTCTGTAGATCTAGATTTCTATATCATGTAGTTTTTCTTCTCCATTATTTCTTGTAGTGCATGCCTACCATATATTAATTCATCAGGTTTTGAATATTTGAAAAATATTTGTTTTGTCATTATTTATCAACAATATATCCATTGATTATAGCATTCTACGTTGACAGTTTTTTTTCTCAGCACTTCATGGATGTTTGTTTACTATTATATAGCTTGTATGTTTCCAATAAGAAATCTCCTATCATCCTGATCTTTGTTTTCCTGTATGTAATGTAATGACCAGGAGTATTCTCTTAGATAACATCTCCCCAGTAGAAAAGGGGTGGAAACTCCTGGCCATAAGGGAAATGAGAGCAGAGAACTTGCCATGGCAGCCCTTGCTTTCCATCTAATGTATCATCAGGTTAGTCCTGGGACATTGGGATAGACGTTAAGGTGTTGAGGGTACCAATGAGAGCAGAGAACAGAGTAATCAAGGTAAATTCACATATATAGAGAGAACTAGGAATTGAAGGGGCACAAGAAGGTAATATGAGGTGCTAACACAAGACAGTATGTGTTGGTGCCCAAGTGCACAAATTTGGATGTAAAAAAATGATTAGAGCATTAAGACAATTTGAATAGATAGGACTGTATATCACCCTTTAAAATTTTTATTTGTTTGTATGTTTTTTTTATTTAAATTACTATTTTGTTCCAAAGAAGGATTTAAAACAGCTTAATACAAAATTATTGAATTTTTTATTTGGCAAAAATCATGGCTAACGCAAATACAGTTAACATTGCAAGACTAGAGGGAAAGACTGATGTACCAAAAGGAATGCTCAGGATGCTTCACGTTATTAAAATGGGAAAAATTAGAACTTCCACAATAATCAGTGAAGTAAAGAACACTCTTCCCAAGACCGAGAAGCATGCTTACTTGGTCGATGATGTTCATCAGATTGGAAGTTCCCACTGAAGCTGCAAATCTCAATTCACCAGTAAAGAGTGACTGTTAGCTATGAGTTTCCTCTTTACAAGCATAGCTTCAAAGGTTCCTATGAGACATGAAGTCACAGTTAGTTGGGGTGCCCACATATTTTCCATAGTATTTTTCAGCCTTCTCCCGTCATCTGATGACAACTCTGGATGAATGATGTTGTAAAGCACAGGAGAGACCGTCCTAACTTGACGTGAATATCATGGCAGCTCCACTGCTGCCATGTCCTACAGGGCTGAGATCATCAGTCCATGCTCAGTTCCCATGCTCATGTATAAATCCATAATCAGTTTCCTCTGTCCTTGACCTTTCCCATGGATTATGATTGATATGGTTTGGCTGTGTCCCCATCCAAATCTCATCTTTAATTGCCATCTCCATAATCCCTACATATTGAGGGTGGGACTTTCTAGGAGGTGATTGAGTCATGGGGTGGGGAAGGGGGTTGCCATACTGTTCTCATGAGCTCTGATGTGTTTTTGTTTTTTTCTTTCTTTTAAATTATTATACTTTAAGTTCTGGAGTACATGTGCTGAATATGCAGGTTTGTTATATAGGTATACACATGCCATGGTGGTTTGCTGCATCCATCCCCCCATTATCTACATTAGGTATTTCTCCTGTTATCCCTCCCCAATCCCCTAACCCCTTGTTATCCTTCCCCTACCCCACCTAGGGAGTGTGTGATATTCCCCTCCCTGTGTCCATGTGCTCTCATTGTTCAACACCCACTTATGAGTGAGAACATGCAGTGTTTGGTTTTCTGTTCTTGTGTCAGTTTGCTGAGAATGATTTCCAGTTTCATCCATGTCTCTGCAAAGGACATGAACTCATCCTTTTTTATGACTGCATAGTATTCCATGCTGTATATGCACCACATTTTCTTTATCAAGTCTATCACTGATGGGCATTTGGGTTGGTTCTAAGTCTTTGCTATTGTAAACAGTGCTGCAATAAACATACGGGTGCATGTGTCTTTATAATAGAATGATTTATAATCCTTTGGATATATACCCAGTAATGAGATTGCTGGGTCAGATGGCATTTCTATTTCTAGATCCTTGAGGAATCACTACACTGTCATCTGCAAAGGTCAACAATTTACACTCCCACCAACAGTGTAAAAGCATTCCTATTTCTTCACATCCTCTCCAGCATCTGTTGTCTCCTGATTTTTTAATGATCGCCTTTCTAACTGGTGTGAGATGGTATTTCAATGTGGTTTTGATTTGCATTTCTCTAATGACGAGTGATGATGAGCTTTTTCTCAAATGTTTTTTGGCCTCATAAATGTCTTCTTTTGAAAAGTGTCTATTCATATCCTTTGCCCACTTTTTAATGGGGTTGTTTTTTTTCTTGTAAATTTGTTTAAGTTCTTTGTAGATTCTGGTTATTAGCCCTTTGTCAGATGAGTAAATTGCAAATTTTTTTTCCTATTCTGTTGGTTGCCAGTTCACTCTAATGATAGTTTCTTTTGCTGTTCAGAAGCCTTAAGTTTAATTAGGACCCATTTATCTATTTTGGCTTTTGTTGCCACTGCTTTTGGTGTTTTAGTCATAAAGTCCTTGCCTATGCCTATGTCCTGAATGGTTTTGCCTAGGTTTTCTTTTAGGGTTTTTTATGGTGTTAGGTCTTATGTTTAAATCTTTAATCCATCTGTATTTAATTTTTGTATAAGGTGTAAGGAAGGGATCCAGTTTCAGCTTTCTGAAACTGGCTAGTATGACTAGCCATTTTTCCCAACAACATTTATAAAATAGGGAATCCTTTCCCCATTGTTTGTTTTTGTCCGATTTGTCAAAGATTAGATGGTTGCAGATGTGTGGTGTTATTTCTGAGGCCTCTGTTCTGTTCCATTGGTCTATGTGTCTGTTTTGGTACCAGTACCATGCTGTTTTGATTACTGTAGCCTTGTAGAATAGTTTGAAGTCAGGTAGCATGATGCCTCCAGCTTTGTTTTTCTTTTTTTTTTGGCTTAGGATTATCTTGGCTATGCAGGTTCTTTTTTGGTTCCACATGAAGTTTAAGGTGGTTTTTCCCAATTCTGTGTAGAATGTCAATGGTAGTTTGATGAGGATAACATTGAATCTATAAATTACTTTGGGCAGTATGGCCATTTTCATAATATTGATTCTTCCTAACCATGAGCATGGAATGTTTTTCATCTGTTTGTGTTCTTATTTCCTTGAGCAGTGGTTGGTTGTTCTCCTTGAAGAGGTCCTTCATATCCCTTGTAAGTTGTATTCCTAGATATTTTATTCTCTTTGTAGCAATTGTGAATGGGTGTTCACTCATAATTTGGCTCTCTGTTTGTCTGTTATTGGTATATGAGAATGCTTGTGATTTTTGCACATTAATTTTGTATCCTGAGACTTTGCTGAAGTTGCTGATCATCTTTAGATTTTGGGCTGAGATGTTGGGGTCTTCTAAATATACAATCATGTGGTCTACAAATACAGACAATTTGACTTTCTCTTTTCCTAATTGAATACCTTTATTTCTTTTTCTTGCCTGATTGCCCTGGCCAGAATTTCCAATATTATGTTGAATAGGAGTGGTGAGAGAGGGCATCACTGCTCTGATGGTTTTATAACCATCTTAACTACTTACGCTTCCCCTCCTGCCACATTGTGAAAAAGGTGCCTGGTTGGCCTTCCCCATGATTGCAAATTCCCTGAGGCCTCTGTAGCCATACAGAACTGTGAGTCAATTAAACTTTTTTCCTTTATAAATTACCCAGTCTCAGGCAGTATCTTTATAGCAGTGTGAGAATGGACTAATACAATGACCTTCCACACCTTTCCAGTCCTCACCTCATTCTTCCCCAAGAGATATCGTTAGAAACCCCTCATCAGTTCAGGTCACTCCACTGCTCTAAATCTTGAACAAACCCTTTTTGGCTCCAGGTCTCTTCAATGAGGGCAAATGCTTTAGTCCATGTTTAAAATCCTCAATGATCTGATTCCTTGGCCCTTTTCTAACTGTATCTCGGAACCCCTTGCCCTATGCTCTCGGCACATCATCTAAAGATACCATTTGCCAGCAAGCCTCAGGATTTATGCTGTTTCTTCAAATTCTGTTCTACCGTATTCCTTCTTATTCTTTAAATCTGCAGTCTAGTCCTTCCTCCTTTATGATGACTGCTCTGCCATGTTGTCCCCAACTACTATGCATTTGTCCTATTTCTGTGTTTACTAATCGAACTTTTATGGGCAGTTATCTTCTGTTTAATTATTCCTCAATTGCCATTACCTGTGTAACACTTGTTCTCTGTCTAGATCATAATTTTGTGGAGTAGAGTTTTATTCCCTGTATAGAGTTCATCTTTGAAGACAGTCAGTCACCTAGGCTTCTAGGTCAGTGACAGGGGCCCATAAATAGTGCTGCTCTGGTGGCTCATGCCTGTAATCCCAGCACTTTGGGAGGCCGAGCAGGTGGATCACGAGGTCAGGAGAGCGAGACCATCCTGGACAACATGGTAAAACCTGTTTCTACTAAAATGCAAAAAATTAGTGAGGCATGGTGGCACGTGCCTGTAGCCCCAGCTACTCAGGAGGCTGAGGCAGGGGAATTGCTTGAACCCGGGAGATGGAGGTGGCAGTGAGCCAAGATTGTGCCACTGCACTCCAGCCTGGAAACAGAGCAAGACTCCGTCTCAAAAAAAGAAAAAAAAATTCTGCTCCACCTGCATTCAGATCACCTGAGATGCTAGTTTAAAATCCCCACAATGGTTATTTTGCACACCTAAGTAAAGGCAGTTTAGAGTGGGAAGAACTAAACAAAATGAGGCTCACATATGGTACAATCTTAAGACCCTACAGTGTGATCAATAGCTGAAAGGAGGATGATGCTATTTTTTAATAAAACATATTTTCTTTTAAGGCCAGGATTGTTACTGATTATCCTGAAGATAAAGAAAAAACCAACTATTTTTCTCAGGATTCACAATCAGGTAGATCACAGTAAATCTCGGAAACATTATGAACATCTTTTGTAGTAGTCAAGACTCTGTTGCAAGTGACAAAAATGAAATTTATATTATTGATTTTTTAAAAAGGGAGTGGTATTTATTGGCTTAAGAAACCTAATAGTCAAAGTACAGTCTCTAGGCCAAGTAGATGAGTGCTCGCAAGACGTTTCAGAAATAGGAATTCCTCCTGTTCTCAGCTCTGCTTTGCTCTGTGTTGACTTCATTCATTCATTTAATATATTTTTATTCTGTTATTTCTTGAACACTTAAATAATGTGTCAGGCATTTTGCATCATATACTGGGCATTAGTGTTACAACAGTAAACAAAAGAGTTAAAATTTACTGCCTTTATAGAGATCATATTCTTTCCCAGGTAGCTTCTCCCCAAGTGTCAGACACCCAGGCTTATGCTCTGCCAGTGCGACCTTCTTTTCTAGGAAAAGTTCTGTGCTTGTTTGCATTTGTCACCTGCCTCTCCATAACCAACCACCATGGCCAGGGGCATGCCTGGCTCACCAGTCAATTCTTATTTCAAGCACTGGCCCTTCCCCACATCACGAGGTCCCTGGGCAGGTAGAAAGAACAACTGGTCTTTCTGATAAACCTCTAAACCTTCACTTAAAGGTGATCTATATATGGTCCTTAGAATTTCCCATTCAAGCTTAATAGAGTGAATGAAAAATTCATTGTCTGCTATAATTGCGGTCACAGTAGTAATAGGAATAGTGAAAATAAACAATTTTTGACATAATATAGTAGGGTTCTCCAGGGAAACAGAAACAATAGGATATTCCTATATCTCTATGCATATATATAAAAAGAAATTTATTATGAGACATTGGCTCAAGTGATTATGGAGGCTGTGAAATCCCATGATCTGCCACCTGTGAGCTGAAGATGCCAGAAAGCTGGTGGTATAGCTCCAGTCCAGATCCACAGGTCTAAGAATGAGGCGGGTTGATTGCATGAATCAGATGCTAGTCTCAGACCTGGAGGAGAGATGTTCCAGCTCATGCAGGCAGGCAGGAGACAGAAGGGGCAGATTCCTGCTTCCTCTGCCTTTTGTCCTCTTCAGACCCTGAGTGGATTTGGACTGCGTGATTCCCACACTGGAGAGGGCAATTGCTTTACCAAGTTCACCCATTTCAATGCTGATCACATCTAGAAACACCCTCACAGACACATTCAGAAACACTGTTTCATCTGGGCACTGTGTGGCTGAGTAAATTGACACATAAAATTCACCATACTTACTACCTGCCAAATCCTGGGCTAAATGTGTTACCAGTGTCCCTTAATTTAAACTTCACTCAGTCTCATGGAGTATGTATTAATAACGTTACCATTATTCATTAATGTGTCACTTGGACAGGTGCATACTTGCCCCAGCTCACACAGCTGGCGGGCGTGAAACAAGGATTGGGATCCAAGTCTGTGGGACCTGACACTCATAAGCTTCACCACTATGCTTGATTTCTGGGTTTTCCTTAAGATATGAGAGGTTACCATCCATAGTGTTCTAAATATAGATGCTTATTTGGCCTTGGTAGAGTTTTTAAGGAGATGTTGGCACCACAGAAAAAAACAAAAGGTATTGATATATTTTATGAATTGCATTATTTTTGAGGCAAGGGTAACATATGCTGCTGCCAAACTCTCATCACACAATTCTCCCTTGTATTCTTCGCTGCAATTGTGCAGGGAGGAAACGCTGGGGTGAGAAGATTTTACCTAAACCATCATATCTAGTTGTACAAAAGGCAAACAAACTAAAAAGAATTATTCTTTTTATTGAAATCAGAAATTTGAACGTGTTTTTCAGGCTGGAAATTATTGACTCTCAGATTTATTTCTATGATAGAATAAACTATTGTCAAACTTCTTCGTTTTTAAATAATCACCCTTCGATTATAATAAGCAATAGTTTTCAAGAATAGGAAAGATGCCACATTAAATTTTTTGTTTGTTTTCATCAAAGAATTGGAAACCATAACCTCAAAATGTTTAATGTTCTGAGAAACACTTGGTAACATATTTGCTTTTACAGTCATCTCAAGATGCACAGAGAATAACTATTATTTTTAACTCAAATGATAATATAACAGCAAAAGGGATGAGTATGAAGTCATTGAAATACTAGTATTTACAGAAATTATTTTCTTGAAACTATGTGGCAATTTTACTCTTATCCCATGCCTAGTACCTAAGGATTTAAGTGTTTTAATAAGCTGAAAGCGTTATCAATATTTTATTAAGCTACAAATGCTATAGACCAGTAAGCAATTTTGAATACAAAAAAGGTTTGTTCTTGTCAATTATTACCAAAACTGACATTTTAATTGACATTGCTGAGCCAAAACCTGACCTCAAGATATCTAACATTATATGTTGATACAGAGGTAGGTCCTAGGTAAATCGGAAGATGATGTTATGGAGTGCGGAATAAAATGGACACCATTTTAATGAGAACAAAAGAACAGAGTGTCTGGAAGAATAATGTCACACCATGAGCTGCATTTTTCCTAGACACATTTCCAATGCCAGTAACACAGGAAAGCAAACTTTTCAATAAATTACTGGTGAATAAAGAATGAAGTTTGATTCTAAAGGTATAAAAGTAATGATTTTGAAACACACATAGCAGACGTCCTCCCCTTCTTTCTGGGCTGGCTTCTCCGCTTTCTTCTTCTCTCAGCTCACCTTCCATCCCTCTCCCCTCTCCTGCCTCTCTTCACTGCTCACTTTGGAAATGCCAAGCTCTTTAGAACCTCTGAACATCCCAGATTGCTTTATTCTAACCCTGTACCTTTTGCTCTTGCAGTTCCATCCGCCGGACTTCTCCGAACATGCACCCCTGCTGCCTTCTCCCCGCTCCCTGCCTCCTATGTCCCTAAAGTCAACCTGCCTTGTTACTTCATTCCGAATCTACTCAGCCCCTGCACACTCTCTCTCTGCCTCACACAGTTAATCCCATCCTCCTCCACACCACTCTGCCTTAGGTTGTCCACCTGATCCTTGGGGACATGTAGGCAGGTCTCTTTGGAGGCGTGGCCATGCATTTTCCACTTCTGTATTTGCCTCAATGGATGGTGCCAGATCACACTAAATTACTCACATGTTGGTGGAATGAACGAACACGTTCAAATAATTGCCTCTGTCCAATGGTTGCAACCAAAGCGGAACTGAAATGACACCCCCATCCACAAGCCTTCCCTCAAGGACTTCAAAAACACTAGCTTCAGAGTGCCCCAGATGGACATAGAACCAAATCTGAAACATTTACCCAGCAAAGGCAGCCTTCAGAATGGCTCATGATCTTCCATCCCCCCCCCCGCTCCCCCCCCGCCCCCCGTGACTGTTGAATGATCAATGGCATCTGTTATGGAATTTCCAGAGCTGCCCTGCTCTGAAGGAGTCATTCTAGTGAAGGTGTTGGGCCTCAAGGCATTTTGGGAGCCCTTCCTTTCAAATAGTCCATTTATGAATCTCTCTCTCTCTCTCTCTCTCACACACTCTCTCTCTCTCTCTCTCACACACACACACACACACACACACACACACACACACACACACACCAGCTTTGTTATATTTTTCTTAATCCCAAACAGCATATTCTGGCTTGAGCACTGTGTTCAGTGAAAATTATTTTGATTTATGTCTTAATCTTCCCAAAAATTATCTTCAAAGAGAGATTCTTTCCTATACTGAAAGAACATTAGAAACGGAGCATTTTGTTGTGTCAGGTACTGTTCTAACGGACACAATTAATTATTCTAGAAACACTTTGAGGCAGTTCCCACATTTTTCCATTTGTACACACAGGGACACTAACCTGCAAGGGGTTTTATTTATCAAGGTTCCAAGTTCAGGATTTGAGCCATGCCACTGGCTCCAAAGTTGGCTTTTGGGGACCGTAACAGGTTGGTTTTCTTGATGACCTTGAAAGCGGTTTTAGCATGATGTTCCCACAGCTGCTATGAGCCATAGTAGCATCTCAGAAATTACCCCATGGCTTACCATGGTTTCAGAGCTTCCCCACCTGATACCTATAGAGATTCTGGCACCGGGTAGAGCATAAACCAGAAATAGGCTTCATGAGGAGCTTTGTTTTCGACCTTCTTTACTATATTTCAGAATTGATTGTTTTTCACTCTGTTACTCTGTTTTCTTGGGCTTTTCATCCACTGCTCCCACAGGGCTGACCCACCTGATGGGTACTTCGTCTGTTTCAATTGCTTTGCTAATACATTTTATGCCTGCACCATCTCCAGTGAGGGAGCTATTTTGGGGGCTTACAAAATGTCTCTGTAATCTAGCCCTCACATTCCCCACCTGCTGTTGATGGAAAAATGGAGTGTCAGGAGGCATTTCCCCCAAATATATCGGCTACATCTTGTCCCTAGGTGGGCTTGATTACTTTCTCAGGTCTCACACTTGTTCTTTTGGTTGATACAGGGTGTAACCTGTCACATAGGCATTCTTTTTGGTGGTGTTGAAGGAAGTCCAATGCAGCCACAGGACATGGTGGTCTGCGAGCTCTAGTGTTATGACTGTGTGCATCTGTGTGTGTGTGTGTGTGCATCTGTGTGCACATCCCTGTGTGTGCATCTGTGTGTACATCTGTGTTTCTGCATCTCTCTCTGTGTATCTGTGCACGTGCATCTGTGTGTGTGTCTGGGTGTGTGTGCATCTCCATATGTGTGTGTCTTTGTATGTTCATCTCTCTGTGGTCTGTGTATGCATCTGTGGGCATTTGCATCTCTGTGTGTGTCTGCCTGTGTGTGTGTGTGTGTGTGTGTGCGTGCACATGCACGCACATCCCTCCATGCATCCGTGTGCACGACTGGGTTCCCCTGCGCTACTGGAAACAATGCTCTCATTTGCTGTCTGACACTTTCTGCCAACACACACTCAGTCCTTCTTTTATGTAACTCTCTTTTGGTCAGTCAGGTTCTGGAGAACTTTAAACATTGTCTTTAATTAAGATTTATGATATATCAAGCCTCTGCGTATTTTGGTCCTTATTAAGACAATTTTCTGGTGAACTATCTTACCACAAAAAGAAAATAAGAACCTCAAGGTGAATGAAGGCACTGCAAAGAGAATGTGACTCCTCTACTGGCTCTGTTTCACCTTTCTCTCTCACTCCCTGGCAGGAAGAACTCAGATCTCTCTGCTTTGGGAAGCCTGGGCATGAGAGTTTCATGGTTCTAATCCTCGTTCTCTCCCTGGAGTCTTGTAATTTCAGAAAATCACTCTTTTTCAGAAGGGAGCTAGTCAGACTGCTGTTCCTTTCCCATGAAATACCAATACAAGAGCCAAGCAAAGAACTGGTGGGTTGAAGCTAGGAAGTGTCGATTGTGTTCATATTAGATGGTGGGTGACGGGAACTGAGGTTCTTGACCAGCGGCTTCATGCACTTTTGTTCACATAAACTCTAAAATACTTTAGAAATATTATGGACTCATTTATGCATTTTTAGACTGAATTCTAAACATTTTTGTAATAATTTCAAATGCTTACAAAGAAATTAAGTTCCAGGGTCTGTAACTATTAACACTTTAAAATATAATTTTTATTATTATGCAATGTAATCTAGACATCACAGAGATTTGATATCAGTAGTTGATTAAAAGTCACATGAACATATTTTTCACTAATTAGAAATGTTACATGCTTTTTCTCCTTGGGCTCATAATTCCATTCTGCTTTCTATAGATAATTGTATCTTAAAATAATATTTTAAAGAGCAAAGGTCATTTATTTACTGTTGTCCTATTTATTTAAAGATATGTATATGGACTGATTTTTTAAAATTCTTTTGATTAAAAGGCTGAAAGTATTAAAATTCTCTGTAATTAAATTATCATTATAATAGTACAAAATTGATAAAAACTAAAACATTGATTTCAACAATTATTAAATATTCAAAGAGCACTATTGGAAATGGCTCTGTTAATTGATGGGTCTCTGATTTGTCAGTTTTCCCCCTTTTAAGTTATGTATTCATGTGTGCTATTATTGCCAGAATAAGATCTATTTTAGCATCAACTCTGTTCTTATTTTTGTTATAGATATAAGTAGTGATGAATGCTGTTTAGGGAAGTAACTTGATGAAAATAAAAGTTATTTCATAGGTTCTTTGTTCCTCTTTGCATGCCTTCTTAATTAGAAGCTAAAAATGATCAATTGATGTATTAGCAAAGATTTATTATAATCATCAATTAGGTAACATCTCAATAAAATCTTCCCCTGATTTTGTTGAAAGCAGGCATGCAGGAAATACCTTGCAGCAGGATTTCTTGCCTGAAAATGAGGAGCAATCACTTTCCCTACGTAGAGTAGAGCTGCTCCTTGTGTGGCAATGGTAAGGCTTCCCATTCCAGAGAAGTGCACCCTTGCAAAGCTCCAGTGGGAGGGAGGCAGAGGCGTGCTTTTGTCCTGTGAGTGAGAGAAGGCTTTGTGATGGACCTGATGGAAAAGGAGAGCCACAGCCTCCATTTCAAGGGAATACATATTCAGAAAAAAGACTTAAAAGTCAAGGGTTTGAGAATAAATTCCCTTAAAAGCATCTATGCCTGTATGCCCCAAGGAATGTCTGTAGGTCATCTTGGTTGTACATCCAACTATCTCAGAGTTATTAAAGAATACCAGTGCCTAGGTTCCACCCATAAGGACCCCAGTTTTCCTGCTTTGGGGTGGGGCCAGCATATGACTATTTTAAAAAGCTCCCAGGCGATTGTATTGGGCTTCTAGGGCTGAGAACGTCACTGCAGAGCCTAAGCTCTGTGAAGTCAGGGACCTGGCTCTGTGGTTCAAGAGTGCATCTTTGCTGACTCATGCTGTCTCTGTTGGATAAGGAACAGGGAATAAAATTATCAGGATCAGGAAACAGGAGTGTGCTAAGGATTCACACCTAAGGATCGGGAGGCTTATGGTGAGGTAAGTGGTCAGGGCTCCGGGAACCCCAGGAGGTCAGCAGGTCTAGGAGGAGAAACACCTGTGCTTGCAGCAGAATGAGGGCCTGGGATGTCCTGGACACAAGGCCTTTGCTGCCCAAAGCGTTCCCAGGGGCCGGGCCAGCCAAGTCTTCTTGACCTGCAAAGAGCAGGCTTAGCAGTTGGTTGAGTCCAAGGACAAGAAGGAAACCAGTTTCCCTGGTGGAAGTGGCTCTCTGAAAGTTGCTAGGTAGGAAACTACCTTTTCATCTCTTAGTCCTAGGAAGGATCTTTATTCTGGGATGTGAGAAGTTTGTTACTGGTGACGTCAACTTTAGGCTTGAGATTTTCTGAGATTTCAAATACTCTATTTGACTGCCCCCATAGAACACTTTCAGTGAGTGAATGAATCAAAGGCTTGTCTCCTCTAGCCTGACGCTGGGCTGGGCTGCTCCCACGGGGTTGTCTGCAGCAGCGCTCTCCTCCACAGAGGTGCTTCTCCTTGCTGCAGGGGATCCAGGCTTGACAGTGCCCTTATGCAAGGGAGGCCTCATGCCCAGATCCATCCTCCTCGTCACATCTCCGCTCTCTCCATTGCCAGCTGGAATCCACAGCCTTCATGCTCACTCCTTCCCCACAAACACCCAGCTTCCTTCCTTCTCTTGCCTTTCACTGAACATATGACTTTATAATATTAAATTGTGAATCCATTATTTGTTTATTTATTTAAATGTCTCTCCAGTGAAAATTCTAGCATTACAGGGCAAGGGCTTGGTTCTGTTCTTTGCTTGAACTGAACACCTACCCGGGAGAGTGTGGGGTATGTGATAGGTGTGCAAGTGTCCCTGGAAGGAAGGAAGAGAGGGAGGCAAGAATGAAGGGAGAGGGAACTTTTCTCTTGGGAAGAGGTAGGGAGAGGGCTGCCTGGCACTGAGGGTGCCGTGTTGCCATTGCTGGGTATTGAGCCTTCTGCCCCAGGTATCTGATGTTGAGTTTCCTACTTAGAACTAGCAGAATTGCATTGAGAGCATTTGTAGGAATCTGTTTTCTGAAGGGCTCCTTGCTTATCCTGGTGTCAGCCACACATACAGTGCAGGTCTTTCAGCAGGTGGGAAATGCTAAGGGTAGGCAGGGTCCCTACTGGCCTCCTGAGGTGAAGCTTTCATTGTCTAAAGACTCCTTCCTTCATTCAGATACTTTTTTTAAAAAATCAATACATAATAACTGTACATATGTATAGACCACACATCTATAGTTATTTGATACATCCATACAACATGTAACCATGAAATTAGAGTATTTAGGATATACATCACCTCAAATATTTATTATTTCCATGTGTTGGGAGCATTCCAAATCTCTTCCAGCTATCCTGAAATACACAATAGATTACTATTATCACTAGTCACCCAATGGTGTTATTGAACATGAGAGTTTATCTTTCCCATCTAATGTAGCTTTGCACCCATTAACCTCCCTCCTTTCTTCTCTTCTCCCCTCAACATTCCCAGGCCCTGGGAACCACTATTCTTCTCTCCACCTCCCTGGATTCACTTTTTTAGCTTCTGAATATTAATGGGAACCTGTGGTATGTAACCTTCTGCACCTGACTGACTTAACACAGAACTTCCAGGCTCATTCATGTAGCCACAATTTTTTTACTATTTTTCATGGCTGAATAGTACTCCACTGCATATATGTGCCAAATTTTCTTTACCCCTTCATCTGTTGATGAAAACCCAGGTCCATTCCATATCTTGGCTATTGTGTATACTGCTGCAATGAACATGGGGTGGAGGACTCCTTAAATAACCTGGTTTCCTGCAGATACTTTGCTGCCCTGCTCATTCCCCAGTTCCCCACCTATACCTGACTTCCTCTCCCCTACACATCCTAAGCAGCTTGAATGGCCTGAATGTGGGAGAATCAGCCATGTGACTCATTGCTGTCATTTAGCTAATGCTCTGTGGTGTAACTATTGTGCGACAGAGATTTTTTATGTTTGTTACCATCATGTTCTCAATACCACCATGAAGCCTGGCTTCAGAAAGACACCTTGTAAGGGCTTAGAAGAGGAACAGATTGCAAACGTTAGCAGACTAATGATACAGCGTTAGGTGTTCCGATGTTTAAGGAGTCACCTCCATTTCACTTGTTATCATCTCCAGGAATTGGCATGTGCGTGTAATGACTCCTGTGGTTGAGGGAGCATCTCACACCTGGAGACACTGCAGTAAAGGGTGAGAGGCTCTCAGCACTGGCGGGTGGCTTCATTCACATTGTGTTGTGCCCACAAATGGTTATGTCTGGTGGAGTTTGCATTTGCCCATGTAAAGAGGCTGCCCTTTCGGGTTATAAAAAATTAGAAACTGGCTGGGCACAGTGGTTCATGCCTGTAGTCCCAGCACTTTGCAAGGCTGAGGCAGGTGGATCACGAGGTCAGGAGTTCAAGACCAGTCTGGCCAAGATGGTGAAACTTCGTCTCTACTAAAAATACAAACAAAATATAGCTGGGTGTGGTGACAGGCACCTGTAATCCCTGCTACCTGGAGGCTGAGGAAGAGAATTGCTTGAACCCAGGAGGCAGAGGTTGCATTGAGCTGAGATTGTGCCACTACACTGTAGCCTTGGCGACAGAGTGAGACTTCGTCTCAAAAACAAACAAACAAAAAAACCAAAACTGTTTGGCACCCCAAAGAAGGGATTGATGGGGCTTTGTTATGGGCTGTAAGAAACCCAATCAGAGCAGAAACTGGTGCTGGCATCAGGCCGCAAGGGGCTCAGTCCTCAGCACTGTCTTGTTCTAGGGAAGCTTTCAGAGCTGGGCATTCTCTGACTCCCCGAGGCCGGTCTCAGCACTGCTGCATTCACTCTCCTCATATTTTGACTTCTTTGATTTTCCACCTATTGCCTATTTTTTTGAGTGAATTCTGAGGCTAGGTAAGGATGGAATTATCTAGCACTAATATTCAGTAGAAAACATCACAACTTGTTCCATGACACAAGACACTACTTTGATTAGTTGGGAACACATTTCTGGAAAATAACTTTTCAAGTGAATCAACTATGCAAACACATGATTAAACATTTTTCTAGGTAACAGCCTCTCTTGGAATCAGTGTGGGGCTTAATAGGCTTCTCCAGCACCTGTGAAATAGGAGCGTCAGGCACGCTGTGTTTCTGACATAGTTTGAATGAATGTCACATGAAGTCCTGCCTGTGAGCTTAAGTGCCTCTTCATGCACCAGCTCTGATATAGTTTGGCTGTGTCCCCACCCAAATCTTGTCTTGAATTGTAGCTCCCATAATCCTCTCATGCTGTGGGAGGGGCCTGGTGGGAGATAATTGAATCATGGGGTCCGTTTTCCCCATACTGTTCTCCTGGTAGTAATTCTCACACGATCTGATGGTTTTATAAGGAGAAACCTCTTTTGCTCGGCTATCATTCTCTTCTCTTGTCTGCCACCATGTGAGACATGGCTTTCACCTTCCACCTGATTGTGAGGCCTCCCCCGCCATGTGGAACTCTGAGTCCCTTAAACCCCTTTCCTTTGTAAATAGTCCAGTCTCAGGTATGTCTTTATCAGCAGCCTGAAAACAGACTAATACACATTCTAAAAGCCAATGCAATACATGATAATGTGTTCAAACTAATAATTGCATCTTGAAGGGATTTCTTTGTTATTTTTAAAATGGAGAGGATATTTTTATACCCCACATCCAGAACACTGGACCAAGGGTTAAAGATCCTATTTCATGCTGAACCTCAACAGTCAATCATCATTTGCTTTTTAACAGCTTTCATGATATATAACACACACACTTTACAATTCACTCATTTAAAGTGTCTAATCCAGTGTCTTCAGTATTTTTATTAAGATTTAAATGTATCATAAAATATATGTAACAAAACTTTCCATCCACCTATTTTCATAGCATTAATTACATTCACAAACTTTTTTTTATCATCTCAAACAAAAATTCTCCACTCAAATAATAATTCCCCATTTCCCCCTCTCAACCACCTCATAACCTCTGATGTGTTTTCTGTTTCTGTAACTTGACCTATTCTGAATATTTCACATAAGTGTGATCTACAATGTTTGTCATCTTGTGACCAGCTTATTTCACTTGACATAATGTCCTCAAGCTTCATCCATGTGGTAGCATGTGTCAGAACTTCATTCCTTTTCATGGCTGAATAATATTCCACTGCATGTATAGACCATGTTTTGTTGATCCATTCATCTGATGGACCCTTGGCTTCTTCTACCTTTCGGCTACTGTGTGTAATGAACTGCAATGAACACTGGTGTGTAAATATCGGAGTCAGCCTTAATTTTAAGGTCAGTAGTAATTAGTACAAGAATAATAATTTAGGCTGCCCAGTTTCAGAAGAACTGTCCCCTTCAGTTTGCTATTCATCCTGTTGGCCCCTTCCATATCCCGGCAGTAGGACAGACACAGTCTTCGTGCTCTCCTTAATTATTTTTAAGTGTGTGGACACCTGTTCCCAGATACTTGTTCAGTAACCCTCAAACCAGAAGCATCTGTCTTTGGGTCAGTAACCCGTACACTGAGTGAGCAATCAGAGTAGCGTGACAGAACTGCACATCAACACCACTGGTCTGTTTTTCCAGTTCATCAAAGTTCCTTATTAGTGTGAGTATCTGCCTTCTCCAGGACAACTGTGGGAGTAATTTTTGGGTTTGCTGCTTATTGTAAGCTAATTTTTACGTGGCCATTGTAGGCCTTCTTATGATGTCCATTAGATCATTCTAGAATTCATTTGTATGAGATTTAAGCTATGCAATGATGCTTATTTTCATTTTTGATGTAGATTTAGTTTTAAGAATATTTTTGAGTTGAACAAGACTTGTTCACACTTCTCATGTGGTTGTATACTCCCTTGAAGATTGTCTAACCTGTTTGCATAGCTTGCTTTCCCAGGTAGACCAGCTCATTAGAGTTAGGGGATTTTCATTTATCGATTCATTCTACATGTTTTTATTCCAGACCCTGGGGAACAGGGCAAGAAAGCTCTTGCTATTAAAGCCACAGACAGTGCCATCAGATGTGAGGACAAAAAAATGGAGGAATAGGATGGCTAGTGACTCTTGACATTTGGGTGGCTAAGGAAGGCCTCTCTGAGATGATGTCAGCCTTGAGTAATGTGATGGAGCCAGCCGCATCTGTGGATGTGGTTGGGAACAGTAGGTAGCAGAAGCAGCAGAAACTTGCTTGGTTGTTTGAAGAACAGAGCAATGAGTGATGGGGCTGCGGCCAGGTCGTGTAGGACCCTGTATGTTTCAGCTAGACCTTGACATCTTGGTCTAGAGGCACTGTGAGGACACTGGGAGATTTAGGAGGGTGATTGACATAACCCAATCTACGTCCTCAGGAGAGTGAAAAGAGTTGGGGCTCTCTGGATGAGAGATGATAGGGCCTGCAAAGGTGACAGTAGAGAAGTAATTGATGATCAGGACATGTCTGCGAGGTAGAGCTGTGGGGCTTGTTGATGCATTGGATGGAAGAGATGTGCAATATTTCCTGGTATTGCACAGTAATTGATGATTAATTGTCCTAGTCTGTTCCTGATGCTCTAACGAAATACCTGAGACGAAGTGATTTATAAAAACAGACATTTATTCTTTTCAGTTCTGGAGGCTGGAACTCCATGATCTAAGTGCTGGGAGGTTCAGTGTCTGGCAGGGCCTGCCCTCTGCTGCCAGGGTGGTGCCTCACATAGCAGAAGGCATGAATACTGCATCTTCCCATGGCAGAAGGAAGAAGGCCAAGAGCACCTAGTCAGTCCCCTCCAGCTATTTTATGAGATACTAATCTCAGCCTGGCTGCAGAGAGAGACAGAGGAATGGAGCTCTGCTGTGTCTCCTTATAAGAGCACTAATCTCCTCCTAGGGGCCACCCCTCATGGCCTCATACCAACCTAATTGCCTCCCACAGGCTGCACCTCCTAATACCATCATGTTGGGGTTGGGGGTTAGAGCATCAGCATAAGAGTTCTGGGGAACACAGCTCAGTTCACAGCAGGTGCTTTGCCACTGCAGCCCTAGAAAATGAGCACACTCGTCAAGCATAAGAACAGCTGGGAAGTGGACTTTACCTCCACCTGTAGCTGCATCTTGTTGCAGAATCTAAGCTGCATCCAGGAACTGAGCCATCAGAGGGCCTGGGAAATTTATATTTTAGTCTTATAACTCCTGAAGTATTGGGGGTGGGGTGGAGGAAGAGTGGGGTGTGATTAGTGAGTGCAAGAGGTGCACCTGGATGCTGAGAGCCCAATAAACGAGCCATCCAGCAAAACCCCACGGAGCCAGGTGAGCACTGACTCAGCTATGACTTGGGGAGGCTTCTGAAGGACATCACGTCCCATGCACATCATCTCAGTTTATGCCAGGACAAATGTTCTGCTGCACTAAGATGTTATCTAGGCACACATTCAGGCATGTGCATTTTTAATAATTAAACATTTTGATTTAAAGTTACTTTTGAAAACAAATACAATTTTATGTGTGTAAACACAGGCTCTAAAAATAAAGCTGAAACATTTTCCTAGTTAATGAGCATATAAAGAATGAGTCATTCTCAAGAGGTGAAGATGAATCAGGGTTTTCTGGGTTCCATGTGAGATTTAGTTTATGAACAGGAGCAATAGGCTAAAATCATTATTATTACTTGGAAATAAATGTCAGAAAGCCCACAACCACTGCTGATGAGTCAGCTGTTTGGGCTGAAGGTAAAAAATTACTTTAGGCTGCTCAGAGGTGGCGAATTATGGCTTTACAGAGTCAGACAGTAGGGGACAGTCAGCCAGGGAGAAGGCATTTGGAAATGTCCCAGTATGAGGAACATTTGAGGATCTCACTTGGCTGTTGTAGCCTTTACCGCTTCACCTATGCAAAATGCTGAGAAGGTTTGGAGCTGAGACTGTGTGCAGTGGATACCTCTACCCCGAGGCTGGCTGCACTCTGATTATAACAGCCCCATATAAGTTGCAATCAAGTGCAAGGATGTCCAGGTGGACCTCGATGGGCTCTTTTCACTTGGAGTGCAGTATTTCTCTGACTGTGAAGAAACTCTTCGCCATGAGCAGCTCTTCAGACCACCTGGAAGTTAAGGAGCTGCACTCAAGCAATTAGTCATTCCTCCCCTCCCCTCAGCCAGACGCTCAGCACTGGAGCCTGGATGTGGCGGCTCCTTCTTATCCTCTACAGGGCAGGGAGGACACAGGGAAGAGAAATGACTTATTCTCTGGAGATATGGAGAAAAAAGTAGGGGTTCCTCCTGCTGCTGCATGTCTGCTCCCCAAAGGCAGGGCAAAACTTGTAGAATTTGGAAGGTTTAAACATGGGGAAGATGTCATCTTCAATATGTTTGTATTAGTAGGGGTTCACACACCACACACACACACAAATTGATTGTGGGAGTTAGCACATGCGATTTTGGAGCTGAGAAGTCCCACTATCTGCTGAGTGCAAGGTGCAGACCCAGGAGAGTTGCTGGTGTTATTCAGTCTGAATCCAAAGGCCTGAGAACTTGGGGAGTGGATGGTAAATCCTTGTCCACTGGCAGGAGAAGACCCAGGTTCCAGATCAACAGGCAGGTGGGAGGAGTCAGAATTCTCCCTTCCTCTGTCTTTTGTTTAGGCCCTCAACAGATTGAATGATGCCCACTTGCACTGGGAGAAGATCTCCACTGAGTCCATCAGTTCAAATGCTAACCTCTTCTGGAAACATCCTCTCAGACACGCTCGGAAATGTTTACCACAGGCTCGCATGATCCAGCCAAGCTGGCACATGAAATTGATCATCACACTGTTTCAGGTATAAAGTGAAATGGAACAAGAATAATAGTCCAGGGGTCTACACTGTGAGTTTATTTCATTCCCAGAATTAATGATCAAGACTGCAGAGTTGCTCAAGTCAGAACACGCCTTCATGTTCCACTGTATTAGTCTGTTCTCATGCTGCTAATAAAGTCATACCTAAGACTGAGTAATGTATAAAGGAAAGGTTTAATTGGCTCACAGTTCCACATGGCTGGGGAGGCTTCACAATCTTGGCAGAGTAGCAAAGGGATGTCTTACATGGTGACAGGCAAGAGAGCTTGTGTAGAGGAACTCCCTTTATAAAACCATCAGATCTCATGAGACGTATTCACTGCCATGAGAACAGTATGGGGGAACCACCCTCATGATTCAGTTATTTACACCTGGCCCTGCCCTTGACATGTGGGGATTATTACAATTCAAGTTGAGATTTGGGTGCGGACACAGCCAAACTGTATCATTCTGCCTCTGGCCCCTCCCAAATCTCATGTCCTCACATTTTAAAACCAATCGTGCTTTCCCAGCAGTGCCCCAAAGTCTTAACTCATTTTAACATTAACTCAAAAGTCCAAGTCCAAAGTCCCATCTGAGACAAGGCAAGACCCTTACACTTATGAGCCTGTAAAATCAAAAGCAAGTTAGTTACTCCCTAGATACAAGGAAGGTACAGGCGATAGGTAAATACAGTCATTCCAAATGGGGAAAATTAGCCAAAGTGAAGGGGCTACCAGCCCCATGCAAGTCTGAAATCCAGAAGGGATGTCAAATCTTAAAGCTCCAAAATGATCTCCTTTGACTCTATGTCTCATGTCCAGGTCACACTGATGCAAGAGGTGGTCTCCCATGGTCTTGGGCATTTCCACCCCTGTAGCTTTGCAGGGTATAGCCCCACTCCCAGCTACTTTCATGGGCTGGTGTTGTGTCTGCAGCTTTTCCAGGTGCATGGTGCAAGCTGTCAGTGGATCTGACATTCTGGGGTCTGGAGGATGGTGGCCCTCTTCTCACAGCTCCACTAGGCAGTGCCCCAGTGGGGACTCTGTGTCTGGGGCTCCCACCTCACATTTTCTTTCTGCACTGCTTTAGCAGAGGTTCTCCATGAGGGCTCTGATACTGCAGCAAACTTTTGTCTGGACATCCAGATATTTCTATACATCTTCTGAAATCTAGGCAGAGTTCCAAAATCTCAATTCTTGACTTCTATGCACCCAAAGGCTCAACACCACATGGAAACTGCCAAGGCTTGGGGCTTGCACCCGCTGAAGCAGTGGCCTGAGCTTTACCTTGGCCTGCTTTAGTCACAGCTGAGACACAGGGCACCAATTCCCAAGACTGCACAAAGCAGCAAGGCCCTGGGCCAGGCTCACAAAACCATTTTTTCTTCTAAGCCTCTGGGCCTGTGATGGGAGGGGTTGCCATGGAAATTCCTGATTGACCTGGAGACATTTTCCGCGTTGTCTTGGTAATTAACATTTGGCTCCTTGCTACCTATACAAATTTCTTCAGCCAACTCGAATTTGTCCTCAGAAAACAGGTTTTTCTTTTCTGTTGCATAAATAGTCTGCAAATATTCCAAACTTTTATGCTCTGCTTTCCTTTAAAACATAAGCTTCAATTCCAAACCGTATCTTTGTGAATACATAAAACTGAATAATTTTAGCAGCACCCAAGTCACCTCTTGAATGCTTTGTTTCTTAGAAATTTCTTCCACCAGATGCCCTTAATCATCTCTCTAAAGTTCAAAGTTCCACAAATCTCTAGGGCTGGAGCAAAATGCCACCACTCTCTTTGCTAAAACATAGAGTCACCTTTGCTCCAATTTTCAATGTTTCTCATCTCCATCTGAGATCACCTCAGCCTGGACTTTATTACCCGTATCACTATCAGCATTTTGGTCAAAGCCATTCAACTGGTCTCTAGGGAGTTCCAAAGTTTCCCAAATCTTCCTGTCTTCTTCTGAGTCGTCCAAACGGTATCAACCTCTGCCTGCTACCCAGTTTCAAAGTTGTTTCCACATTTTCATGTATCTTTAGAGCAGCCCCCCACTAACTGGTACTGGTTTATTGTATTATTCCGTTCTCACACTGGTAATGAAGACACACCTGAAATTGGGTAATTTATAAAGGAAAGAGGTTTGATTAACTCACAGTTCCACATGGCTGGGGATGTCTCACAGTCATGGCAGAAGGTGAATGAGGAGCAAAGTCACGTCTTACATGACAGCAGGCAAGACAGCATGTGTGGGGGAGCTCCCCTTCATGAAACCATCAGATCTCAGGAGACTTATTCACTATCGTGAGAATAGTATAAGGGAAACCACCACCATGATTCAATTATTTCCACCTGGCCCCACCCTTGACATGTGGGAATTATAATTCAAGGGAAGATTTTGGTGAGGATGCATCTGAACCATATCATCCACCAAGCCTCAAATGAAGGATTAATGTGAGTCCAGTGATGTCCCTCCAATTTGTAGAAGAGAAAACGGCAGGTGAAGAAGTTAAGTGTCTTACAGCATCTCATAACTAGTTAGGGTCAGTCGGGAACTTAAAGCTGGGGTTTCTGACTCCAAATCCTGCATTCTCTCCACCACCGGCTGCTGGCTTTTCATTGAACTCATGAAAGGAGAGCAGCTCCAAACAAATCCATAGCTGCTGGCATTTCATGTTGTTCCTGGTGGTTTGTCTGGTGACATGTATCTCCTGTGTGGGTCTGACTGTGGGCAGACAGTTGGGCCAGGGTGGCACCAAGTCCTCACTTCTGCTTGGTTAAGCATGAGCTCCCAAAGAAGGTGGGAGTGTAATTAATAGGCCTTACTGTGAAATAATATTTATAAACCAAGCTGTTGTCAGGACAACAGAAAGCAGACATGGCAGAAAGTGCAGCCCAAATGTCAGGTAAGGGCTGTGCTTTGGTCAAGGATAGGCTGAGTGACATCCAGAGTGACTCAGTGAGTCTAGAGTGCAGGCATATAACTCCACTTGTTATAGACATACCATAGAGAAGCTCACCATCACAGCCATAATGCAGGGAACGCTTATCATTTGGCTCTAAGCCACTATTTTCTATAAAAGGTATATTGACACTGCACAGATGCTCATGCCCAGAGAGAGCCAAAGTTGCCCATCTTGGCAGATGGACAGGGGTCAGCCAGGACACAGCTTGGCTTAGTGGTGCCCACACAGAGAGTTAAGCTGCTGATCCTGATGGCAAGGTAGAGCCGGCTGCTGAAAGGGGCTGTGGGGCCGGCTCAAGCAGCTGAGACAGGGCGGACAGCGTGAGAAAGCTGCTGATGAGAGCTGCTCCTGAGTAAAACCATCTTTCACCTGCCTGCAGTCCCGAGTGTTCTTTCTGCTCGTCCACCCACTCCCTTCAGGCCTCAGCATGACATCCGGTGTAGCCACGAAGCTGACACCGACCCTGCTGCTCCGCCTGTGTGGCTGCTGGAGGCGTCACGCTATCTGGTAGCCATCCATCTCTGGGTTTGTTTCTCCTTCCTGTTTCTGAACACAGGATTTGAAGTTAGAAACTCTGGCTTTAAATTCTGGATTGACTCTCACTGGTCATGAGATGGTGTAAGTCGCTTCTTCACCTGCAGTTTTCTTTTCTATCATGGATATCATGGGATACCCCTCCAATTTACAGAATTTAACCTGCATGTTAATTCACCCTCAGGTTAATCCTTCATTCAACGTTCAGGAACCTCGCCTCCCAGTACCTGTGCTCCAGTGTCCCCTCCACTCGTGTGCCGCAACAGTCAGCTGCCAAGTCCTGCTAAAAGCTGTCTGTGGGCCGAGATCCACATGGAGCCCTAGAAACAGCAAGTTGCTCTCTGCTCCTGGGATTCACCTCAGTCCCCACCCTGTGTCATCATGGTTCTTCTGAGGGCCAAGTCTTGGTGTCACTCACCAGACTGTGCACCTGAGGACAGCATTTGGCATCGTGTTTGTGTTTCCAAATGTTTGAGAGGTGAATAAATCAAATGTGATTATAGGCATTCCTGCCAGCCTTCTAGTTGGAGCATGCCTGGAGCAGTGAGGGAATGGTGTGAGAGTGAATCTGAACGTTAACTATTTAACCCATTTAGGCTTCTGTAACAAAACACCACACACTGGTTGGCTTATAATAAACAAAAATTTATGGACCTCAGTTCTGGAAGCTTAGAAGCCCAAGATCAAGGCATCAGCAGATTTGGTGTCTGGGGAGGGGCTGTTCTTCATAGACAGTGGCTTCTGGCTGTGTCCTCACATGGTGGAAGAGTGGGGTGGCTCTCTGGGGTCCCTTTTATAAGGGTACTAACCTGATTTGTGAGGCTCTACCCTCATCACCTCCTGAAGGCCCCACCTCCCAATACCCTCATATTAGGGTATTAGGATTTTAAATATGAATTTGGGGGTTATGATTTCAAATATAGGTTAGGGTTAGGATTTCAAATATGAATTTGGGAGGATACAAGCACTACCTGAGCATGAAGAGTTCTCAGAGGAAAAAGGAAATGAAGGCAGTGGCATGGAGGGCAAGAGGAACCAGCTGACCTGAGTGAGCTCTTTGAGAGAGGGGTTTAGGGAGGAGGAGAGTGCGTGAGGGGCCAGGGATGTGACGTGCTGCTCTCCCAACCATTCAGACCTGGCATGACGCGGTGGGCAGTATAGGTGGGTGTCACAGGGACACGATATGCTGGGAAGGAGGGGCTGGATCGGGAAGGCTGGATGCCAGGTGGCAGATCCAGGCCCGCCAGGGAGGGAAGACGCCTGAGCCTCCTGAGTAGGAGCCCACAAGCTGAGAAACAGGATGGAGGGAAAACTTTTAAAATTTATAGATGTTAGTAAATAGAGTGAAACTGTCTTTTCCTAACACGAAGCGTAGTCGATGAATGTTTGTTTTTATTAGTGGTGAAGCTGTTCTACATTTTTCTCTTGTAGGGTTCTTTCTGCATGAGCCTATTAGTCACTGTTTTGTAAATCAACTAGACTCTCCTGGGAATGCAGATGTTCTTTTGCTGATTTAGACAAAGGGGGGCCTTCCCGTGTTCGCCGGGATGATCTCGGTGCTGTTCAGGTTGACTTTAGAGCGTTTCCCTATTGCCAGGTTTGCAGACTGAGGAAACGAGGTAAAGGAGGTGAACTATCAATTCTTTCTTTTTTTGATGGAAGCAGGTATTAGATTCGCTACTCAGGTTAAAGGCCAAACTAGTCTTCTCTCCCCATTTTTCCTACAGATCACCCCTGATTTTCTTGGCGAGTGACTGATTTTTATCAAGATGAGGGCAGAATGGATGCAGGACTGCAGGCAGGCCACCTCTGTGCGCTGGCATCGTCATCAAAAGGCAGTGTCCACGTGGCTCCTGGGGGCGCCGGGTCAGTCTCTGGGTGCCTGCTCTCTTAGCCATAGTCTCCTTCTGCAAATTCTTATTTAAAAAGCAGCAGAGGAGAGAGTTCCAAGATGGCCGATTAGCAACAGCTCAGGAATGTAGCTCCCAGTGAAAGCGCAGAGAACGAGTGGATGCCACACTTTCCGACGAATTTTTGTAGCCCACAGACCGGGAGATTCCCGGCAGAGGAGCCACACGGGTCGCCA